>OY757191.1:8451954-8546954 GCA_963583895.1 Melanophora roralis
AATAAAATTTAGAAAAATTATAAAATTTGTTTTATACAAAATCGTTGGTTAAAAAATGAAAAAGTTAAAAATTCATTTAAAGAAACAAATTTTGAATTTATTTTTTTATTTCAGTCTCCATTTTCATTAACTAATACCACTGTGCGAAAGTGAAAAAATTTTCAGACGGGATATTACACGTTCGATTCTACTGTCAAAGCATGGTAAAACTCTATACTTAGTTTGAAGAGCTTGGGGTCCGTTTTCATTTTATGGGCTTCAAAATTTTTGCAAAACCCGCTAGCCTCCGAAAAAAATTCGTCATTTGTTTATAATGATCTTCTGATAATACACAGTAGGGATTTTAAAATAAGGGATCTTTAAGACATTTGGGAAAGAGAATAACCTTGTCTGAGGATTTGTGTTTAGAACTTCCAAGTGTTCCCTAATAATGACATTCTGTTTTTCTCCAGCAAGTTTTTTGAGCAAGTAAATTCTTTTAGCTTAATTTTTAGTTTGCCATTCTGTACGAGATCTTTTTTAAGATTTAAGTTGTTCCAACTGGACAGAAAAAATGTTGTTGTATTTAATCTGGGGAATGGTAGGACAAGTATGTTAAGCGGCCATTTCAATGTATTCGTAAAGACAACTTAAACAGTTGTTATTGGTTTTTATTGGTGCTAACATATTTTTTTTTTTTAATTTGAGCCAAATTATTCTTTAAGATAGGAAAAATTACTAGTTGCACTTTAGTTAGAACTGTTTAGAGTGATAATAATGGGCTAATGGCCTGAGGTTGGATCCAAAAAGGCTGGGACTTCAAAAATTGGTTGTCCAGCTGAACCTTTTAAGTCGCATTTAAGGTACGGAATAACACAAAAGCAGACCTCTTGGACTTATTAGGTTAGCTTAACGTAACTATAAAAAGCAGCAAGGAATATCAAAATTTGTAAAAATTGTTGCAACAAACTTTCGTTATGAAAAAGTTGGACTAATAATAAACCAACGAAAAAACAAAACTCTTAAAAAAATCATCAATACAAACTACAGTGGCTTGAAGTTTGCGTGTGGTCGTATTTTTGGCGGCTTAAGTAGAGTTTAACGCAATTTTGCTTATGTGGAACTTTTTTTGTGATTATATTATTACCATTCAATTCAATATATTTGCAGTTCAATATCAGACTGTAACACGTAACTTCCAAAAAATAAACTTAATAAATATATCTTTAGCAAAATAACAACAAATAAAGTGAAACCACCAAATGGTTTTTTGAGTATAAACTAAACGTATTATAAAATACCTAAATGTACCTTTAAAATTTTTTCTGGCTCTCAAAGCAATTATTTGTTTTACAAAAGGGTTTATAGAATTTTTTTTTTAAGTTCAGAGCACAAAAACCAGAGCAGTGCTTCAGTTTAATAAATAAAAACTACTTACTTTTACTTTTAATGCAAAGGCCGGTGATAAGACAAGTTGGAAACATTTAAGAGAAATTAATGCTTTCAAATAAAATTAATGGGTAAAAAGATTGTTTAACAAAGCCCTCAAAATATAATATATTTTTTCCTTAATTTTTTTTTAAATAGCATAAAAGTATAAAACTTAAGCGAATATACTATAAAAAGTCTGAAATTGAAAATAAAGCTTTAAGCTGAAATCTTTCTACAAAAAAACGAAACTAAATATATTGTAGACATAAAACAATATTTTAATTGCAAGTAAGGAAAAAGAGTATTTTTTTTAAAAGAGAACTTTTTTTTTGAAAAGAGTATACTTAATAAAATAACGTAGCCAAGTCAACAACCCATCATTTAGAGATATGTTGCAATAAAATTTAATAATTCAACAGAAAATCTTCTTTGAAAACAAAGCTTTGAAATAACTTTCATAGATTAAAGAAAACTTCAAAAAACGTTGTAAAATGTTAAGAGAAAACGGGCCATACAAATATTTACTAAAGAGCTATTCTGTTTTAAAAATATACAGTTGCAAATCAATACAAATTAAGAGCGCAAGTCAGAAGTACAAAGCCTAATCTAACTTCTCACAAACACAAACAAAACTAGACGTATGTGTAATAAAATTACGTATACGTTCATATTTAACACGTATAACTTTTTTTTTAAGAATATGACGAAAAATAAATTTAAATTTGCAGAAAATACAGGGAATTTTTTGAAAGCTAAAAAATTTAAAACAGAAACTGCAAAAAACGTGCACTTTATTTTAATCGATAGTATTTGGGTATGTATAGGTTTGAGCGGTTAGGTTTGGTTGGTATACAACGTACTAACGAATTGACGAACAACTGTGGGTAACTTTAGCAAAACGCACACATGCATTGTGTTATCGTTTTAAACTAATGCCGTTTGAAATGCAACAACAACATTAATGTTTGTAATTGTCCAAAAAATAGTGCAGAATTGAGCACAAAGAATAGTGAATTAAAAATAATAAACGTGTTTTTGCATGCAGACTTAAACAAATTAGTGACGTCAATACTGGCATAGTAACACAAAAAAAATAACATACAACAATACCTAAATTAATCACGAGATCTGCACATATCATTACTTTTTTAACTTACATTTTGTGTATTCCAGAAAAAACCTGCTTAGTAAATGATATTATTTTAATAACTTGAAATTCGGCGGTTTCTTATTGTGTAAGCATTCTAAAGGATAAATTCATGTCTTAACAAATGTCCAATTTTAGATATAAAAAATTGGATATTTTTGCACCTTTTTTTAGAAACTCGGTTACAGTTATTTTGTTTTACATATACATGCGTTTCAAAAATTTTTCTCATTCAAAGCATATTAAGAACATTTTTCGGGATGTAAGAAGTAAGTAAAAAAGTTATAGTGCCAAGCCTGAACTTATTGTACCCTACCCCATATCTGTATTTGAACTATATGAAAAATGGACCGATAATTTCAAAACTCAATATATAAGTATATGGCATTAAGATAAACATGTGCGCAAAATTATAAGAAGATAAAGTAACTGTCGAGCCATTTATAGCTCAAAATTCTTATTCCGGGAGGACATTTGTATTGGGGCTTTATCAAAAATAGACAGATCATATTTTCATTTAGTTTATTAGTTAAAAGCACAAAGACATAATATGTTGTAAATTAAGGTTAAAATTTTATTAGATTGTCGAAATTAGAGATCTAATTTTTCAAAGTGACGCCAACTGCATTATCCAAACTTTTTCTCAGGCCATGGGCAAAGGACTGAATATCAATCCTGGGAAGACATTGTTTCTGCTCTTTATGGGAAAATGCAAAGTAGCAGATTTTGACCTACTGGATCTTAATGGATTTAAGCTTAGACAAGTGGAGTTTGCTAGATATCTGGGTTAGTTCTAGCTGTCTTAAAGTTCGAATGCTTCTAGTACTACTGGATAGGTAAGAACTGCGGACTTGAACTTATTGACTTTATTTACACCATTGTTAGACTCGTCTGGTAGAAGGCTAAGGAATGAAAATACATAAGAAGAGTCTTTGCAAGATTCGAAGATGAGCTGTACTAGACATTATTGATGCCCGGGATAGTATACTACAAGTAGCTGTGGATCATTCTAGATTTCCACCATATTGAGCTTAGTAAGTCGGTTATGCTGCAGGGAGAGCTTACTCCTTTTGCTTTAACTGACTATGGTTTCGATAGTCTTTATTTTAGAACTACACGTTATATATTGTGTCCCCAAAAGAGAGGACTAAAGAGAATACAAAAAAGTGTTTTTAGATGTAAATAGGCACCCGGACTGCCGTTTTCATGTAAAACTACCTAAAATAGTAATAAATAATTTTCTTTTTTTATTAAAAAAAATCTTGAGTTTAATATAAAAGAAAATAAAAAAAATTAGTCAAATTCAAAATAAGCTTTCTAATATTCTTTGGAAAAATTTTAATAAAACGAGTTTTTATTTATACAAAAGAAATTAGGCTCTAGTAGCTAAAGAAGTTAATATATAAAAATCTTTTATTTTTGTTTACTTGAAAAGAGCTTAGAATGATTATGCTCTTAACTTGCCCTTTTAATTTTTAACGTTTCGATAAAAATGTCACACTGGTCCCCTCAACACCTTCTTATCAGAGAAGTGTCCTTTTATTTATACCTGTGTTGATTGATAAATTTATTCTGGAAATGGAAACAATGGAAACGTCCATTATAAACCAAAACACCTGTTCCAAAACATAGTAGAAATTTATCCCAAAAGTATGCAACGTTTTACTTTGCAATTTAGTTAATAGCAAAAAGTCGCCAAAATGTTTAAATAAGTAGAAGGTTGTTCTTTGTTTAGAAACAAGTTGTTACAACGAATATATTAGGTCTAGAAATCATATTGTGGCGTTAAAAATATTCCCTGATTTTAATGTTTTTTTTATTTTTTTCTAATTTCAGTTGGCATTAAATACTATACTAGGCCTTTTAATCAATAATCTAGGCCTTCGGTAATTAAGAACTTGTGTTCTTTTTATATCGCCTTAGAAAGTCGTTGTATTTTCAAAACTGTGTTTTACCGTATTTTATCATCAGAAGTTTTTTAAAGCATTTGTTATAATATATAATAACTATAATTATATTTTTGCAAAAAAAAATTCAAAATATCGTGTAGTTGTGCTATAAAAAAAACATTTACATAAGTATGTTTGTATATTGTTACAATGGGGGCTGGTTTTAATAAATTTTTTTCCTTCTTAACAGCCTAGTTTAAATTATATTGAGGGTGATTTTTAGGTTCGTTTTGTTATTACTCGTTGGCAGTTTATTAACCTTTTTCAATTGTTTTATTTTATTTTTTTAAATTTATTTGCTTTTTTCCCCAGTTGAGAAGTTTATAAGTATTTGTGTAATGTGATTATTTTTAGTTTCTTTAAAGCAGTTGAACTAAATTTTTTTGGTATAAAAATTTTTTTTGCTTTTATTTAGAAACATATCAAAACAATATGTGATATGGTTTTGTATGTTTTTGTTCCCTTCATTGATGCGAAGCAGGCATACATACAAATTGGTTTATGCTAAAGTTTTTTTAAATACCTATAGGTGGGAAACCGATAAAATCCGTCTGTTTAGCTCACGATACACATTGAAAATTATCTTAAATAATTTTCGACAGTACAACAGTTTTTAAAGGTTTTGCAAGGTACGTTCTAAGTCACTTTCACTTATTGAAGTGGCTATTACAGAACATTTGTTCTGTTCGCCAAACGTAAATGGATTTCCTGATACTTCAATCCTCTTCGCTTTTTTCTGACAGCAAGTTTCGGAATGCCTTCTTCCACTTAATTCTTTCATTAAAGTCTTGGCCTTCCCTTTCGATGTGATTCGCCCCAATGTTTGCGATTTTTGACCAATTTATGACATAAAGTTTCGGAATATCTTCCTCCACTTAATTCTTTCATTTGAATCTTGGTCTTCCCTTTCGGTGTGATTCGCTTCCAGGTTCGCATTCAAGTGAATTCCTAGCAGTAGTTAAATTTTGATACGCATAAATATGTCAATGTTGGCAAACAGCTTATACAGCTCACAATTTGTATGATATGGGTATCTCCATACACACAGATAGGTCCACAAATCTTTGGAAAAGTTTTCCTGTCGAACACTTTAAACACTGCCTTATCTGATTTCGCAAGTACCCATGCGTAGGAGCAATTTATAAAAATGAGTTGTACGAGTATCAATGTCTTGTAGGGAGTGATTTTCGTCTGTTGGGAGGTGGCTTTGTTTTAAACTGCTTACTCTTTGGACTAAAGAAGCATTTATTGGCCAATATTGAACTTCTTTTAAACTCAAAACTGATGGCTTTCGTTTTATTAATGGCGTTGCCCAGGTAGAAAAAATTGTTTACTATATCGAAGTGATAGTTTTGAACTTCCCCTGTCTCCCTAAGACTACTGAACGTCTTGTGCGTTGATAACCTTAACTTGGTTTTATCTGCATTTACTCTCAGACCCACTTTGACAAATTCTTTCCAGACTTTTAAGAGGTGGAATTTACTGTTCGCAATTACAATTATTAATAAAAATTAATTTTTGGTTTTAAGTTATTTATTCACTTCATGCCTACTATTGGTGAGCGATATGTTGGGTGTGTTTTTAGTGAATATATCACGGTTGTTTAAATCGCTTTTTAAGCTTAAAAGAACAAGCAATGCACGAAGTGTTTATTATACATCTTAATGATTGAAAACAGGCCAAAAGCAGTAATTTTTTAAATTAAGTTTTCAGCGAAAAGGGGTAACTCTTGAATATATTTATATAAGGTGGTCGCGTAGCCTCAACTGATTACTATACTGATACATCTTAGCCCATATGAAAGCACTACGAGTGAGTCACTGTACCTACAAGCGAAGAAAGTGTTAGTTTTTTGCTTTTTATGTCGCAAACTTTTTTATTATCTTGATAACGGCCCTTAAGCCTGCCCCACTATGTCTGGTAATATTTTCAACATGTTTTCGACTCATAAATTTTAAAATTCAATCGAGCTGTTTATGCATATTAAAACAAAAATTATATTTCACTTCAAATATATATTTTCATTTATGAACATTGCTTTTGCCTTTTAGTAATATTGTTTGACTTTTATTATTAACAAATTTTACTAAATAAAAATATTAGCTTTTATTAAAACGCTTTAATAACAAAACTCAAGCAACTGATCTGATAAAATTAAAATTTGTTTAACAATTGTTTAAAAAAATTGTCAATAAAAAACTACTCATTTGAAAAGAAAAATATTTACAAATTAATATTATCTGTCAACACAAGCACAAATGCAAATAACTAATTGTATTGGCACTTGCTTACACAAAAAAAAACAAAACAAAAACTAAATCGATTTTTATCTAAAAAAAAATCTAATATAAAATGCTTCCGTCCACTAGAAAATTTATTAGTTTATCAACAGCTTTTAGACATGGAAGCACTTTTAAAATATTCTCTGCTTTGTGTGTATTGTATCACTTTAATTGTAAAGGCCCAAAAAGATCCACATTTTCTAGAGAATCGTTCAACTATAGTGCATTTGTTTGAGTGGACCTGGCCAGATATCGCTAAGGAGTGTGAGCAGTTTTTGGGTCCCCAGGGTTATGGCGGTGTGCAGGTACGTGACTCAAGTTAATTCTTTAAAACTGTTTTTAGATTTTTATATTTCTTGCTACCAGATCTCTCCTCCAAATGAAGTACTCGAAGTAAAAGATAGTCCCTGGTGGGCTCGCTATCAACCTTTATCCTACATACTTGTTTCTAAATCTGGCAATAGAGATGATTTAGCAGACATGATTTTACGTTGTAATTCGGCTGGTGTACGTGTTTATGTCGATATTGTTGTTAACCATATGATTGGCTATAATGAGGGTGATTCAAAAGGTACTGGCGGTTCAGTAGCCAATTATGGGAAACGTAGTTTTCCAGCTGTGCCTTATGGTCCTGAAGATTTTCATCCATCATGTGACATAAATAATTATCAAAACGCTGAAGAAGTTCGTAACTGTCAGTTAGCTTCTTTGGCAGATTTAAATCAAACTAAGCCGCATGTACGCGAAATGATTGTGAACTATTTAAATGAATTGGTTGATTTAGGTGTGGCTGGATTTCGAGTGGACGCTGCTAAACATATGTGGCCTAAGGATTTGGCAGCTATTTATGGTGGTCTCAAAGATTTAAATCAAGAATTTAATTTTGATGAAAATTCTAGACCTTATATTTATCAGGAGGTAATCGATTTGGGTGGGGAGAGTGTCAAAAAGTAAGTAGACTTTTAATGTTGAATAAGGTAAATAATATTTGTTTGTTGCTAAAAAAAACTCAAACATTTTTTTTTGGAAAAAATTATTTTAAAGTTTTTTACCAAAAAATTTCGAGAGATTATTTTATGTATCTTAAAGTCTTATTTTACCTGGGTTTTATTAACAACTGAGCTTTTAATTAAGCTTAGTCTGCGTTCAAAAGCTTTAAAAGTTTCAAAAGCTTTGTTTGTTAATTAAACAAAGTTAAAAGCATTTGCTGTAAAATCTGAAAATCTAAAAAAAACTTAAGATTGTATATTCTCCTTGTTATAATAAGTTGAAAATCTGCAAAAAGCTCATTTAGTTTAATTGTAGCTTTAAGGGCTGAAACATCTTTTTGTTTTGAGAAGCTAATAATTTCTATGCAATACCTAAATTTTTTAGCTTACCACAGGTTTCCTAACAAACTTATTTGACAAAAAATATGTCCAAATAATTTTATAGAAAATATTTTTAAAGCACAGTCAAAAAGCTGAATCTTTGACAATGAAGAGAGCTTTCAAATGTTTGTCTCAGGCCAAGCTTTTTTTTTAAATGCGAATATATTTTAAGTAATAAAAAAGTTTTAAAATCAAATGTGTAAAACGTAAAAAAATTCCAAAATATTTTTAAATTTTTTTTTGAAAAAATCATGTGTTAAAAGCTTTTTTAACTTTTTATTTAAAAGCCTTAACAATGCTTTCAAAGCAATAGAAATCTTTTTTGAATTAAAAAAAAAAAATTTCTCGCCAAAGCAATTTTGCGAAAGCTTTTAAAGCCTTAAAGCTTTTAATAAACAATTAAAAAAATATAAAGTGCAATAAAAACTTTCGCTAAAAATCACAAACTTTAATTATAAATATTTTGTTTTACTCCCCTAGAACCGAATACAATCACTTGGGTGCTGTTACTGAATTCAAGTTTTCCAACGAAATTGGTCGCCTGTTTCGCAACAAAAACTCTTTGAAATATTTACGAAACTTGGGAGTCGAATGGGATATGTTGCCACCTGAGGATGCCATAATCTTTGTGGACAATCATGACAACCAGAGAGGTCATGGAGCAGGCGGTGCTGATATATTAACTTACAAACAACCTGAGCTCTACAAACTGGCCGTGGCTTTTATGTTGGCCCATCCATATGGCAAAGTTACTCGAATAATGAGCTCTTACGACTTTACCAGCACCGATCAAGGTCCACCTCTTAATAAAGAAGGCAAGATAAAAGCTCCTGAGTTTTTGGAGAACAATTTATGTGACACTAAAAATGTGGGCTGGGTGTGTGAACACAGATGGCCAGAAATTCAGCAAATGGTTAAATTCCGTAATGCTGTGCAAAAAGAGCCTTTAGAGAATTGGTGGGAGAATGGTGAAAATCAAATTGCTTTTTCAAGGGGTAATTTGGGATTTGTGGCTTTTAATATGGAACTGGCAAAAGAATTGGATGCTGAAATTTTAACGGGATTACCACAAGGAGTTTATTGTGATATTTTATCTGGTAATAAGAAAGATAATGTTTGTACTGGCCTAAAAGTAGAAGTTAATGAAAAGGGTTTGGCTAAGATTAAATTACCCCAAGGCCCTCAAGGTTTGGCTATTTATAGTGGCTCGAAATTGAATTAAATCATTATTGGTTCTTTTTTCTTTAATGTTTTATTTTATTTTAACAGATAATTAAAAAGATAATGCAAGCTTTAATTAGTTGGTTTTAATTGTCTTAGTTTAATAAACTCAATTTCTTATCAATTTTTAGCTTTTAGCTTTTTATTATTTTAATTTCGATTTGTTGGTTATAGATATTATCTGGAGTTAGGAGTTCTTGAAATTAATTAAAAATAATTTAAATTAAAATTTCTTATCAAATTGGTTGGTGACAACTATTTTTAAATAATCGATTGTGCAAATTTTTCAGCCACGATATCATAGTGGTCGAGTAAACATCACGTGTTTATGATTGTTACGTAATTGCTCTTCGACAATTTTGTTTAGAGTTTGGATCGAGTGTAAATTGAAATTCCTTCGCAGGTGCAGAGATTCTGCGCAGCCGCGTCGGCTATTAATATCCCAGTCGATCTTCAAGAACTCCGGAAAACAAGGAACTGGTTGAAAGCAGTTTACGTGAAAGACCCCGACTTTTAGTACGAAAAAACCAGTCTTACTGGGATTTCCAAGAGCCATGGTTCATTCAATTTTCAAAAGGGATTTGAATACGCATCATTTTAAATTTAAATCTGTCAAGAACTGAAAAAAGTGACCTTGATTTATGCAAAAAATTTTGTGAAACGATATTGGAGCCTTTTGGCACCCTAAGTCCCATTTTTTGGAGCAACGAGCCCCATTTGTACTTAAACGGCTACATCTACAAGAAAAAATGTCAATACTGGTCTCCAAACATCCGCAACCGATTGTATTGCATTAGGGTATCTGTTTGGTGGGCCTTATCCACCCATGAGATAATTGGACCATTTTTTTCAAAAATTCTTTTGGCCAGGTGACGAATGCCAACAGAAGAAGTTATTGACGAATGACTACGGAATTTTTTTTGCCAAAACTGTGAGCTCATCCATCGTGCTCTTAACGCACGTAGTTAAAGTTGGATAGGTTGACTGCTTTGGGAAAATCTCCTCCAAAAAAGTAATCAGTCGCTTTGTGGACATCTTATACAAATAAAAATGTCAAACTAAGAATTCTCAGTTTCAGGAAACAAGGCAAAATTGGTGGCCAATTTTGCTACTCGAATATCTACCTGAAATAGCTGTTGTCACCAGATAGCCTGTAGGATTTCCTGATGTCAAGTTGTTGACAGAAAACTGTGGATGCGGCTTTCCCCTTCTCTATCTTGGATTAATCCATAAAGTGGTCATTAGTCCTGTAGTCTTGCTTAGACCCACCAGCCACTTGTACATGTTCATAGTCGAACTCGGTTTTCCAAAGCTTAGTTTTGGGATGATGTACACTCGTTGCTCACTATTATCCTGCCACGACCATGTGACTCCCGAGTAAAGTGTGTTGTTATCCCTAATCGAGATGTATACCTCCTTGAACTATCTTCTGTGAATAGGTTAATTAGGTTTCAGTCGACTATTGGAGCCCCCAAGTTGGTGCAGTGGTATCAAATTATCTTAAATATCTGGAAAAAAATCATTTTTGAAATCTAGCAAGATTGTAGAATAACCGACCGAGATAAAGGCCAAAAACCAAGACTACCCCTACCTATTTCTCTAAAATAAAAGCCTTTACAACTGCCCCGGAGTTTCCCCTACCCAGGTGCATTGAAGAGCCGACATCATATTTTCCTCACAAATATTTTTGTAGAACTTTTTTACCCCCTACAACCAGCCACTAGCAGGGTTGCCATACAAAATTTAATTTTTTTTTAAATTTTTCAAGTCGCTCCCGCAGCTTCCAGGTGAAATCTAAGACCAAACCCAATTAATTTTTTCTCCCAAACATTTTTGTGGAACAAACTAACCCCCTGCCCCCTTTAAAAAGTTTGAAAAAATTAGGTTAAGCCCCCTACAACTTCCCCGGTGTTGCCCTTAGAAGAATAAAATGTATTACGTTCCCCCATAATTTTTCCTTTCCAAACATATTCCTAAAACATACTTACCCTTTATCACCATCATCTAAGGGGGATGCCATACAAAATTTACAAAAAATTATGTAAAACGCCCATAACTTCTCCGGAGTCGGCATTAGAGAAATAAAAAGTACGACCAGCCCCTATTAGCTTCTCCTCCCAAACATATTCCTAGAATATACTTATATCCTATCTCCATCCCCTTGAGGTGCTAACATACAAAGTTTGGAAAATTGTAATAAAATTTTATTTAAAACTTTAATTCATCAATTTGCTTTCTCTTTCAGTTTTTGTGTCCCTCTTTAGGGAAATCATTTTTACTTTTATCTTTACTTGTAAACAATGACCCCAGATAAACCAATTAATTTAACCTCTGAGTTTTATCAAACAAGCCCACAACAAATGCCTTAAACTTAACTAAGGGTAAATTTCTGTTTAGATTTTAAGCGAATAAACACACTTTTAAGGCTTCCTAACGAATACACATTTTAAGTTCAATAATTTTAAAAATAGTAGTCATTTAAAACACTTCGAAGTGTTAAGACCTGCAAAGTGAAAAAAACAAAAATTTCTTAAAAAAAGTAAAAATAATCTAAGGAATCCTTAAAAGCAAAAAAAGGACATTTAAATTATGGCAGCAGCAGCCCCCGCAGCAGCCCCAGCTGTGGCAGCAAATGCCAGTGCAGTGCCTAAAAATTTAGTGGAAATAGCTGGTGAAGCCAATATAACCAATTATATGAAGAATCGTTTAAGGCGTGGTGGCATGAAACGTAAAGGCATGCAGATTGTTATGGGTCATAAATTTGTTGTAAGATTTTTCAAACAGCCCACCTACTGTGGTCATTGTAAGGACTTTATTTGGTAAGAACACAAAGGAAAAAAAATCTAAATATTTTCTAACCAAAATATTTTACACTAATTAAATTAAATTGCTGCGATGGTGAATAAACATCAATTGTATATAAAGGGGCTTTGGTAAACAGGGTTTCCAGTGTGAAGGCAAGTTTTATTTAAATTTAAATTTTTGTTAATGTATATAAGAAAATTAATTTGTAATTTTACAGATTGTCGCTTTAATATCCATCAAAAATGTGTTAATTTTGTGGTATTTAAATGTCCTGGCACTGAAACCGATATTGATGGTGACTGTGCTAAAGTTAAACATTCCTGGATTTCAACCACTTATTCAGCCCCTACCTTTTGTGATGATTGTGGTTTACTGTTGCATGGTGTGGCCCATCAGGGTGTCAAGTGTGATAGTAGGTTTACCAAATATAAGAATTTAAAAAAAAAATCATACCTAAATTTAAAACACAGATTGCAATCTTAATGTGCATCATGGTTGCAAGGATAAAATACCACCACTTTGCGGTTCAGATATAAGCGAAATTAGAGGGAAATTATTACTTTATGTAGAGTTGAAAGGAAATACATTGAAAATAGAAAGTAAGTGCTATAGAGTTTCTTAATGTTTGTATTTTAAAGTTTTTTTTTATTAGTCAAGGAAGCCGCCAATTTAATTCCAATGGATACCAATGGCCTTAGTGATCCTTATATAGCACTACAGCTGCATCCTGACCGCAGTGGTAAAACTAAAAAGAAGACCAAAACTATACAAAAGAATTTAAACCCAGTTTTCAATGAGACATTTACATTGTAAGTAAATTTTTGTTTTCTCAAGTCAAATTAAATGAAGAGATTATAATTATTTAAGAAATTTTTTCTAGTGACCTTACTCCACCTGATCGTGAAAAGCGTTTATTAATAGAAGTTTGGGATTGGGATCGTACTTCACGTAACGATTTTATGGGCTCATTTTCATTTAGTTTGGATGAAATACAAAAGGTAATTTTTTTGATAAAACCTCGCCCCCTCCGCTATGTTTATGAATAATTTATTTTACGTTTATAAAACAACAAGCATATGTTTTGAGTTTAACGGGTTAATATTTGTAATAATTTCCTCTTAACAAAATCGATGTTAAATATTTATATATTAATATATTAAATATTTTTCAGGAACCCATAGATGGTTGGTACAAATTCTTGTCACAGGTTGAGGGTGAACATTATAATATACCCTGCACTGATCCGGTTAATGATATTGCGCGTTTAAGGGATGAAGTTCGGGTAAGCAAAAATATCAAACATATTTTTAATGTAAAATTTTTATTAAATTTGGGTTAAAGAAATGAAAGTGGTAAAAATTTTCCATGACTAGTTTTTTTTTTCCAAACTATAGCAAGAAAACTTTCTGGACTAACAAATAAATTTGGATTCCTAAAGTGGGAAATTTTATGTAATTTGTTGGGATTATACTATTAACAAAAGCATATGAAGAAGCTAGTGCACACATATTTATTAATACTTAAACAGAAATTTAACATAATTGTAAATTCCTAATATGGGAGTTTTAAGCACCCAAATTAGGAATTATCGAAGTATTGAAAATTTTGGCAATAATTTGTGTGTTAAGTGATAACATGTTTTGCCAAATCAATATTTTAAATAAAGAACCTCAAGTGGGACTCCCCGTCAAAGTTGGGATTTTGTGAAAAATAATAAAAATTATTAGCCTGTTTCACGATGTCAAAAGAATGCTTTCGTTCGCATTCTATGCGAAAGAAAACTTATTTGGATTTCAGCAAAGTATACTTTAAGCGAACGTTTACTCGAAAGACAAGTCGAACGAAAACGTAAGCGTTTTCATACAAAATTGGGTTTACCTATGTCGAACGCAAGCTAAATATGCGAACGTAAATGTCAAAATCAGTCACTTGGAATTTCGCTTTAGAGTGGCATAAACGTTTGCAGTTTTTAATGTAAATTAAAGTCCACTCTGTATTAAAATGCCACAAAATTAAAGTAAAAAATGTTCTCAAGGGTTTATGATTTAAATATCATATTGTTTAAAGCAAAAATTAAACCAACTTTGATTTCCAAAAAAATCTACAATAATTTTGTATATGTTAATTATGAATTGTTTTCAGTGATGTCAATTATGCGGAATTTTTAACTAATTTAAAGCCACTTGTAGGAGCAAATAAACAACAATAGCAAATTACCATTAAATTTACCAAAAAGTTAACTGATTGCATCTCTTTTCTTGTATTTTTGTTTCCTGATTATCTGGTGTGAATGTTGCTGGCGCGCTTAATACATATTCATGAAGTACCGTTAGAAACACACGATTGTAAACTAATGTGCATATATGCACACTTTCATTTTATTGTTCTTATTAAATATATTATTTTCCCCTTTTTCAAAATCAACCACAAATTAATGCGCTTCTTAATGTGGATTTTTACAGAATTTTACGCTTATAAAACTACATTGTGTATATAGTTCATGGATAAATTCTAATATATTATTATTTTATAAAGGAATTAAAAGCATAAAAAATTATAGGCTAAATGAATGACAAATTCTTTCTATTTGTCGTCATTATTGCATAGCTATGTGTATATTTTATAAATAAATATGTTAAAAAAAACATTGATCCAAAATTCTGGTTATAAATATGTACATAAAAAATTTAAAAAAATTACTTTTTTAAATAAAAACAAAACAAATCAAAAGATATTGGTTGTTTTAAAAAGATTTTTTTAAAAATATGTAAAATGAAACTTACATATATTGTTATAGAATGATTTACCTTTAGTAGGAAATGCGGGATTCATCTTTGTTGAATCTTATGATACTTAAGAAAGAAGTCCCCTTAATAATAATTTTTTTCTAATAAGTAATAAGTTCCTAAGAAAATTAGGTACTGACTGCGACATGTATTAAAATTTGACTAATTATAAAAGTAAGTGCCTACCGTTGGGAGGCAAAAAAATTTGTTACGTAAATAGACACTATTACAAAACTTAAAGCAAAAAAAAATAATAATTTTTAATCCACACCTTAAAGGGAAAAACAAATTTTTAAATTTAAAATGGATTTGAAGTATTGATTTTAATAAAAATTTCGTTTAACAAACCTAGTGAAAATTTAAAAATTATTTATGCATATGGCCCAAAGTATGTTAGCATTTTGTTATTTTTATTTTTCTCTGTCGATAACAAGCCCGTAAGTAAAGGCGAACGAAAGCTGTCGAAATAGTGAAACCCAAATTTGCTCGAAAGTGAGTGACTAGCTTTCTTTCGTATAGGTTTTCGTTCGACATCGTGAAACAGGGTATATATATCGCCAATAATATTTTGGTGTGCTTTATAATATAAGAAACCTTTATATCGTTAAACCTTAAAATATTAAAAGCTCAATATTTCAATTCCCGAAATAAGAATTTATTTAATATAAAAAAAATTACGCTTTGCCAAATGTTTTTTTTTTTATTTAAAATCCTGAATGGGATTTTTGTACGAAAAATGAGAATAAAAATTTTACGAACACAAGTTGTAATGTTGTTGTAATATAAAGCCATAAAACGATGTGCCCTATATTACATCAATTGTTTATTAAAAAAAAATATATATATATATTAACTTTAGAACTACATTTAAAGGCTGCTTTTAAAATTATGAGAATGTGGAAATTTTCCAAGCTCAAATAGGAATTCGTAAAATTTAGGAAAAAAGTGCATTAGTATTCATAGAAGAAAGCAAGAATATTTTCCCTCTATTTATTTTCAAACAAAAATCCTCAGATAAGTTTTTTTTTAAGCAACAAGAGCTTGAAAAAGGATTTTTCTTAAAATTTTAATATATAATAAAATACCTAAATTGAGAATCTTCTTAGTAGAAATGAAAGACTAGGATTTTACCAGTTAAAATAGAAAACGTTAACACATGTTAACAATATTGTAAAAGTTATTAAGTACAACGATTTTTGAGAACTATATTAGGGGTACAATTTTCCATATTATTTATTTGAATGCTTTTGAATCGTATATATAAAAGATTTTGGGATTTTTAATACCAAAACTAGGAATTCCGAATTTATTTTTCTTACAATATGTAAAAGTTACCAAACATTAAATACTTTTGTGGTAATTTAATATTTAACTAACATTGTCATATTGCGGATTTTAAGTATCTATTCTAAGACACCTTAGATTTTTCAGAATTATTACTAAGAAAATTTGAACTTCCTTTAGTTATATGAGCAATTATTTTCTAATTACATATTCACAATGAGATATTAATTCTTAAAGCTGAAGTTTTAAGTTCTCTGCACTTAATATTTGATTATTTATTTATTTTAAATTTCAGCGCGAAAAACCTTCTAATGCACGCCGCATGGACAACAAGGATATGCCCCATAATATGAGCAAACGCGATATGATTAGGGCAGCCGATTTCAATTTTATTAAAGTTCTGGGTAAGGGTTCATATGGCAAAATACTATTGGCAGAAAGACGTGGTACAGATGAACTATATGCCGTAAAAGTTTTAAGGAAGGATGTAATCATACAATCAGATGATATGGAGTTGCCAATGATAGAAAAAAGCATCTTAGCTTTGCCAGGCAAATCACCATTTTTGGTATCCTTGCACTCATGCTTTCAGACTATGGTAAGGTAAAAAAGAATTTAAAACGGAAAATTGCTAAAAATATTTTCTTCTTAAAGGATCGTTTATTCTTTGTTATGGAATACTGCAGGGGTGGTGATTTATTATATCACATGCAAAAATATGGTAGATTTAAAGAATCGGTGGCCATGTGGGTTTTTCTTTTAAATCTTTAATTTATTTTTTTATTTAAAACTTTAAATTTCATGATAGATTCTATGCCGTTGAGGTGGCTTTAGCTCTATTTTTTTTACATGAGCGGCGAATTATATATCGTGACTTAAAATTGGACAACATTTTACTGGACTTAGAGGGTCATGCCAAACTGGCTGATTTTGGCTTATCCAAGGACAATGTTGCTGAAAATGATACAACCAAAACTTTTTGTGGCACTAGTTCTTATATGGCACCAGAGGTAAAAGTTTAAAAAAAATTGATTACTTAGCTACCTTAGACTAATCAAAATGTTTGTCTTCAATATGCAGATAATAGCATGTGAACCATATGGCCATACTGTGGACTGGTGGGCTTATGGTGTTTTTTTGTATGAAATGATGGCTGGCCAGCAGCCATTTGAGGGAGATGATGATAATACTATATTTAAGAATGCCAAAGAGAAAAAGGCAGTCTTTCCCAAACATTTTACCCAAGAATCAATGGATATTATAACAAGTGTAAGTATTAGGCAAATTCATTTCTTTGTAAAAAAATCATGCTTAAAAGAATTTTCATTTAGTTCTTGGCAAAAAAGCCCAATAACCGTTTAGGAGCGGGGCGCTTTGCTCGCAATGAAATACAAACTCATCCCTTTTATCAGGGCGTAGACTGGGAGGCTGCTGAGGCCAAGGACTGGATTGATCCTCCCATAGTGCCTTATATCGTAAGTATATCAAGCATATAACAATGGTAAAATTAAATTGAATTTATTATTTTTTGAATTTCAGAAACATCGCAAAGATATATCAAATTTTGATCAAACTTTTACCAATGAAAAAACCGATTTAACTCCCACCGATAAATTATTCATGATGAATTTAGATCAAAATGATTTTATTGGTTTCTCTTACATGAATCCAGAATTTATAACAATGATATAAATAAAAAATATTTATATAAAAATTTCAATATTTTATATAATTAAGTAAAGTGTTATCTTTTTCACAGAAATGTATTTTAATTGAAATGATAATGAATTAAATAAGATATCTTTTTATCTAAAAATTATTTCTTTTGTAAAATATTGATTAAAGCTGCTTCATTCCCCTAGTATTTAACAATGTTTACATATAATAATAATTAAATTTAAATATTTACGATAATAAAATATTTTAGATTTTAGAAAAATATCTTAAACTTTGCGCACTTGCTTTACTTACTTTGAGTTTATTTAAAAATAAGGAATTACGGCCTTTTGCCACCTGCTTAGGTCAAAATTCAAAAAAGTGTAAAAAAGTACTTTCTTTACTTTTGTATTAGTTTATTGCATTTAAAATTTGTGATTGTCCAATATTCGCATTAAGTACTTTGTCAATAATAACACTTTGCTTACGATGTAGTGGGTTAATTGGTAACATGAAAGTCAGGGCAGAAGTCGAATAAATCCGGCAAAGAAAAATAATATTTATTTTATTTCTAAATCTATTTTTGAAATTTTTGACAAAAAGTGAAAAAAATTATTTTATTTTAGATTTTTTAAAGAACCAAAATAGTTTTAAAAAAATTAAATCTCAAAAAAATTATTTTTTATTTTAATAATTTTTTCAAAAAAAAAACTTAATTTTTGTTTTTTTTTTCGCAGAAATAATTATTATTTCAAAATGTATTTAAAAACAATGTAAGATTTTATATTGACTTAAACCATTTCTGCCAAAAAAATCAAAAATAATGAAAAAAATGAAAAATTTAAAAATTATTTTCATTGCAGATTTTTTAAAAACCAAAATAGTTAAAAAAAAAATAAATCTCAAAAAAATTATTTTTCATTTTAATAATTTTTGTCAAAAAACTTAATTTTTGTTTTTTTTTTTTGCAAAAATATTTATTATTTCAAAATGTATTTAAAAACAATGTAAGATTTTATATTGACTAGAACCATTTTTGCCAAAAAAAAAATCAAAAATAATGAAAAAAACGAAAAATTTTAAAATAATTTTAATTTAAGAAACTCTAATTAAAATACATCAAAATGGTGTAATCCCCTTGGCTTTTCCATGTTTCCTTGTTCATGATTTTTTTTCATTGGAAATTTAAAAATAATTATTGTTTACACTCCCTATTTTTTTAATTTTTTCTAAATTCAAAAAAATTTAGTAAGTTTAATTATAAAAAGTTAAGCTTTCTATGAGCCGAGTAAAAAAAGTTTGTTTGGCTGCCGAAGATAAATTTTTTATTTAGATTTTTTATAAGGATTTTGAAACAATTTACTTACATATTGATGGCCTAATATAGAAAGGGCGTTACTCAATTTTTTCAAAATAAGGGTTTTTGATTAGTCTGGGTAATTAATGCCAAGTTCATTGTTCAAAATTTCAGTAAATTTTTTAAAGCCAAATTTTTACAAATTTTTTCTTTCTCTGCTAAGTAACAAAAAAATCTAGACACGACCTTTCTTAAATTTTTTTTAAATTGCTATTTTTTTTAGTCTAATTTTATTTTGTACTATCCTAACTAATAAGAAACTTATACCGTACTTTAATTATAAGACTTGTAGTCTTGTTGTATAAGATTTCGAAATGAATAAATAAAATATAAAAGGCCATCGATATGTATATACTACATATATCGCACTCGTTAAACAATACTGTATTAACTCAAAATTTTTTTATTTTATCTTTTTGGCAAAAAACAATACATAACACTTATGTCTAATATGGTTAACAATTCCCATAGTTCTGACTATTCTTTCTAAATAAAATTACATGTTGTGACCTTTTTGCTGGCGGAATGGTTTATTTCTGTGAATCAAGAAAACAAAATTATTTTGAGTTATTTGAAGTGATTGGCCTTAACAAATGATTGTTGTTTGCTATAAAGAGTAGTATTTTGAGTTATGTTGTTATTCTAATAATAAAATGTATTGAATACAGCAATAAATTTCATGTAAACAAACACAACTCAAAATATACAATAAACAAATAAAAAGGTTATGTGGTGCAATACACTAATTGATGGGGTTTCTAAATATTGCCTAACTTTTGTTAATGAAAAATTCCTTAAGCATTAAGAAAACAGTTTTTTGTCCCTTCTGAACACTTTGAAGTTTTGAGTTAATACAGTATTGTTGAACGGATGCGATATGTATGTACATTTTAAAAACTCAACTAAAATATTTACTTTAAAAATTTATGACGTAAAACTTTTAACAGTTTAGTACACACTTCAAACTAATTTAAATGTTTAATTATATAGAACAGTGGCAACACCTTTTTTAGGAGTGCTTTAAATGGGTTAGTGAATGAATACATAAAAGCTGTGAGAAAGTTAAAAAGACAAAAACCCTTATATGTTTTTAAGCATTATAATTTTCTAAACTTTTAGTTGAAAGCATTGCAAAAGCTTTCCTTTATTTAACAGTTGTATTTATAACATTCATGCTAAGCAGAAGCTTTTTTTACACCGTTACTTTCTAGCAAGGTTTTTTAGCTTTAATAATAAGAGAAGCATAGCCATTACGCTTTTTTTTTTAAAAAACTGTTTCCAAAGTAGGGACAAAAGTAAACTTTTTTTAACATGCATACATATGTATATACAAACATATGTAAAAGCTTATTATTTTAAAAATTTTAACAGACAATAACTTCAAGTTGTTCTTATCTAAGCGTTTCATTTGCGAAATTAATTTAAAAAAAATCACTACGTTTAATTATTTATGATAATTAAATGATAAATATTAAAATAAATTTAAAAGTTTATATAAATTAAAATACAGGGAAGGTGGTTGCTGGCAAATTTATATTTTCAAACTTAAATAAAGAACGTAATAATTCTTACAAAGTTTTTTTAAGAGCATTAAAATATTGAATGGAATTGTGGATGTTTCTTTAGAGCACGTCATCCAGATGTCTTCCTTCAAATTGAACACACTGTTCAAAACGTAGCCTTGTATTCTACGGCATACTCTGCGGATACTTCGTTTAATTGAGCTTATTTCTCGGCGAATATTTTCCTTTAAAGCCACAAAAGATTGAAAATTGTCATCATAAACCCTCTCTTTTAAGTAGCTCAATAAAAAAAATTCAAAAGAGTTTGATTAGACAACCTCGGTGGCCGTGGTATAACCGTAAAGCAATTCATAAGTTTTTGGGGAAATTCTTCAGAATTAAATTTATAGAAGCTCGGGTTTTGTGTGCAGTCACCCCATCTTGTTGAAAGCACGTTTGTGAATAGTACGACGAATTAGTTTGCAAATTCGGTAAAAAGAATTCTGTAATCATACGTTGATGATTTTCACCAACAACATTTGTTGACTGGCCTCGAAAATTTTCAATAACAAAATGGTCAAATTATCTGATGCGTGGATAAGACACACAAAACAGTTACGCCAATGCAATGGTTTTTGATGTTTCAATCGCGGGTTGCGGATTCTGGGAGATAAGTAACGGCAGTTTTGCCTGTTGACTTGGCCGTTTAAGTGAAAATGAGCCTCGTCGTTCCAAAAACTGGGATAAACAGTTTAAAAACGCTTAAACATCGTTTCGCAAAAATTTAAATTAAATAAACTAAAGCCACTTGCTCTCAGTTCTTGAACGATTTCAATTTCAAAAGGATGGAACTTTAGATCCTTAATTAAAATTTAATGCTCTTTTCCTTATTGAAAGTCGTGTATTTTCACGTAAGCTACTTTCAAAAAGTTCAATGTTTTCGGGAGTCTTTAAAGGTCGACTGGGCCTTGGTTGTGGGACATTCAAAGCCGAAGCAGTTAGGCGGTATCTTTGCACCCGCGAATGACACAAACTCTGAAATTTTGTAAAACACCAAAGATTTGGTAGTTCTAAAGGTCTTTTAAGGCTTTCTACAGGCTTTTTAGTATGTTTATCTCCCCATTTATTTAAAAATATTTAATTTTATTTTTCTGTTTTGTATGGGTAACATCAACAATCACAATATACAAACTTACATACTTTTCTAGAAGAAAAACATTAGATAACTGTTTTATATAATTTGAAATCCTTTTATAGATTCCCGCTTCACAGCTTTTTAAAACAAACACAACAATTGTGTATTTTATTTATATAAATAAAAAAATTGAGTTTATTTTGTTCCCATATAAAATTTCTGCATGTTTAGTAGAAGAGCAATCTTGTTCTTTTTCTTCGTCTTTCAAGAATTTTCTGAAGAAATTAGGTATCTTCTGTTAGTTTTCAATCCCCCTGTATTTTTCAAGATTTTGTATTCTGTTAGTTTTCAATCCCCCTGTATTTTTCAAGATTTTGAAGCGAATAGCGAATAATGGTTTGTTGGATTCTTAAAAAAACTTGAACGTTTTGGTTTTTTTATAATAATTCTCATTTTGTTTAATGAGGTTATTATATAAAGACAGAAAATATTCATGAGTTTTTTAAGAATTTGGGTGGTTGAAGTCTACTGATGATTTGGTGTAAGAACCAATGAAATGCATATAGACAAACTTAACCAACAACAAACCCTATAAACAAGAAAATTGGGATTAAATCCTAAATAATTTAAAAATTGTGTTGTTTAACAACAAGGTTTTGTTTTCGGTTGCCCCTCAATACATTTAGTAATAACCAATGGTTATTCAAATGTAAGGGGAAAAAGAAAATCAAAACAAGCGAAAAGCGAATAATGGTTTGTTGGATTCTTAAAAAAACTTGAACGTTTTGGTTTTTTTATAATAATTCTCATTTTGTTTAATGAGGTTATTATATAAAGACAGAAAATATTCATGAGTTTTTTAAGAATTTGGGTGGTTGAAGTCTACTGATGATTTGGTGTAAGAACCAATGAAATGCATATAGACAAACTTAACCAACAACAAACCCTATAAACAAGAAAATTGGGATTAAATCCTAAATAATTTAAAAATTGTGTTGTCTAAATTTATATAATTACATTTAAGAAGAATCTCTAGCAATTTTTGATTATTTGTGTTTTCTATTGAAAAAAATTCTGGTGTATACTGATGTAAAAGGTATCTCAAAAAACCACGTGTATTGTGACAACCTTCGAGCTTAATCCAAAACAGGTTTGAGCTTCGGTCAGTTTTTTTTGCAAAATGTAAATAAAAATAAATTTATTAAATAATTTAATGTAAACTTAAGAATATCTGTATATTATTGAAAACTTTATTTTAAAAATTTTTTGATTTCCCGCTTTAACTGTTGCAAACTATCACATGTTTTTGAGGGTATACATTAATTTGCTGCCACTTCCGTTTCCATAAATTTTTAATTGTCTTTAATTTTAAATTTTTGTTTAAAATTAATTCCTTCCATTTTGTAAAACAAAATTACTTCTTAAGGGAAAATAAGAAAAAAGGTTAGGAAAATGTACAAATATTATGTTGAACTTCAGTAACCTTTAAAAATACTTTTGAAAGTGAAAAGTAAATGTACCAAAGAAGCAGGTAGCAAATATATATTAGATATTTGAAGTTTTAGTAAGTTCAAAAAGGTTGCTTTAATTAATTTTTATCTTTAGATTGAAAACCCTAAACGAAATCTAAAAAACCCTGAAAATAAAATTTTAGGCAAACTGTGCACAACTACATCATCATTACTCTTGTACAGGAGCAGCAACAAAATTTTGATTTGTGAAAAGTTTTAGTTTTAAAAAATTTAAAATTTTTAAAACTAAGAAAAAAAAATAAAATTTCCACCTTGTTAAACAGGCAAGTGAGCCCCAAAAACTGAATAAGTTTAAAAATTCACTAAGATATTCAATAAGAATACCAAAAAATAGGTGAGGTTAGGTAGAACAGGCAGCCGTTGAAGGCTTACTTGGGTCCGCTTAATTCGGTCCCTTTGTGTTACCTGGAGAGGCAAATAGAATAGGCTGAGCTGAAAGGAAAGAAGAAATTTAGAGAAGGATAAAAAGAAAAGAAGAAAGAAGCAGACTTACCAGGGTTTCTGGTTGGAATCGAACCCACAACCCCCCGACTGGTAGACTCGTTCACTTACCACAGATTTACCAGGGCACCCTTAAAAAACTGTTTGCGACTTAAAAATTAATTTTTCATCCCAAGTACGTAATACTCTAACCCTTCTGTTGTAAGGGACGTAAATAGTATAAAAAATTTTTTAATTTTTAGACAAATATTTTAGAAAATATTAGTTATATTTTAATTGTCATTCCAAAGATACTGTGCTTGTGTAAAATTTAGCGTAAAATAAAACAAGTTACTAAAGAAATCCTAATACACCTTATGGCTTGTTTCGATAAAATCTTGGAGAGATTGCCGGGGTTTTCCAAAAATTATTTAAGAATTAATTTGATTACACAAAGAAAAATATTTTTAAAATTTTTGTTTCTCCAGCCAACAATTTAAAGCTGAAAATACTTTAAATCTGCTCGCTTGAAACAACTTGCAAAATAGTGGACACACTTGTATGAATAGAAATGAGTGATACTATTGCGCATAGACGAAAATATTGAAATTAATTATTTTCTTAACGAGAACTTTAATTTTACGCTGGCTCTGGCTGGACTGATATCAGAAACGTACACATAAAAAATTATTACAGTAACTGAATGTAAGTTATTTAGGAAGTAATCTGTAAAGTTGTTTTTAAATGAAAAAAAAAACAGTTAAATTTTAATGCAATATTTTTTAAGGTGATTTGAAGGGTTATTCAAGGCTTCAACTAAACAAAAATACTGATATTCAGTTGAAGTTAATTTTTTTGGTAATTTTTAGTAATGTTTACCTTCGTTACTTTTTTTCTGATACTTTATGTTTTGCTGTAAATGACAAAATATCTAGTTAGTTTAAGAACTTTATGCAATTAAATTTTTTTATGTCTGAATTTAAATGAAATATTGTGTTAATTTTAATGAATATCTTGGTGGAGGGTTTTTAAATGAATATCCAGCTATTTTAAACAGATTTCCAGATATCCAGTTATTTTAAATAGATTGATTTAACACAAATAATTTTTTTGTTTAGTTTTAAGATTTGAATTTGAAAATTGTATTCTTAAAACTTTTGGAATTGTAGATAAATGCAAATTTAAATAAGAGACTTTAAAACACAGAAATGGTATACACTAAGCTGTTACTTAGTTAAAAAATGTTTTTACAAATTAATGCTGTGAATTAGTTTTCTTCAAAACAAAATTAAGAGAAAATCATTTTAAACAAAAAGCTATTCTGAAGCACTTATGCGTATAATTGATTTCATTATCACTTATACGCCACATAGAAAACATTACAGTTTTTATTAAACAATCCTCTCCCCTTTTAATCTTCTTTTTCTTAAGCATTTGCAATTTCCATGGTTACTTCCACAATTTGCAAAATGTTTTTTTCTTTTATGACTAGTTGCGACATTTTTTTGTTGCAACAACTTGGGGTTCTTTAACTAAAACAAAGTGTCACAATGTTTAAACGAATGCAAATATGCTATTTGCTTAGCAGTTGTTTAGTTATACGTCTGGCATATAAATTTGCAACATGTGTTGTTATATATTTTATTCGCAAAATAAATCCAGTTTTTGTTATAACTGTTATTTATCACTTTTTATTTAAAATTGTTCAGACTAAAATTAAAGTTTTCCATTTAGAGTAATCGTCAATTAGGATGGCATTATCTAAAGGCAACAGTATTCTTTTTCCTAAACGAGTATATCCATAATATTGTGCGTTTTAAGCTTATTTTAAAACTTTAAGTTACGTCGTCTTAAAGTTCAAATAGTTAAAGAACTGAAAGACAGTGACTTTATTTCTATGGGGGTTTCCAAGGGGCTATAGAAGTAACAGTGACTTTTGTTTACAAAAAATTTTTGGTAAAACGATGTTGGAGCCTTTTTATTTAAATCAGCACGTTAAAAAGCAAAACTGGTCTCCAAGAACCCTCAGTTCTCGATTAAAACACCAATAACAACTGCATTGCAACAGGGTAGCTGTTTTTTTTTGGAAAATTCTCGAGGCCAGGCGACGATTATCAACGGTGAAAATTATCAACGCATGATTACGAAACTCTTTTTACCAACCCTGCGAGCTTATTTACTGTACATTTTACACACGTGGTTTTAACAGGATGGGGAAACTGTACACATAGCCAGATCTTCGAAAAATTTGCTTCGGAAAAATTTCCCCCAAAAACTAATCAGTCGCTTTGGGGTCATATCATGGCCACCGGGGCCACCAGATCTAACTCCCATGGATCTTTTTAATGGGGCTACATCAAAGATAGGGGTTTTAATGAATATTTCCAATCTTTTGTAACTTAAAAAAAATATTCGTCGAAAAATCAGCTTAATTGAACAAAGTTTACTGCAGGATGATGTGGCGCAGAACACAAAGCTCCGTTTTGAACACTGTGTTTAACTTGACGGAAGACATCTGAGTGACATAAAAAATTAAATCCGCCTTTTTTAATTCTATCGTTTAATGCTTTTAATGAAACTTTGTGTCAATTATTACGTTTTTTATTTAAGCATAAAAATATGGATCTGCTACCATGCACTTAACTGAAAAGTGTACAGCTAGAAAAGCAAATATTTTTTTAGGGTTAAAAATGATTTTTTTAAAAAACATTGTATAAAATAGAAATAAAATACATTTGGGCTTATAATTTTTAAAACAACCCAGTAATTTATTTTGATAAGACACAACTTAAAAATTGATTTTTCTTTTGCCTTAAGTATGCGATATCTACATATATATATTCCATTTTGTAAACTTCTATTGATCCAGTTTATTACATGTGAAATGAAAAATTCTTCAAGACTAAAGAAAAAGTCATAAAAATCTATAAAAAATATTTTACTGATGTAAAGCAAAATAATGTTCAAATAATTTATGAGTTTAAAGAGAGCAAACAAAACCATTTAGAAATAGAAATTTATTATGAATGAATAAACATATCATGTTTGTAAGTTTGTACATTTTTTTCGAAGATATGCACCTACAAATGTTTATAATCATGGATATTTATTCAAATGTAAATCAATAAGCTTATGATTGATTTTAACCAATTTATTCTGTGCTCTTAAGGCGCAACGCAACATAAGAGTGTAACTTTAATCTAAATAAAAATCATTTTTAAATTGTCAAAAAAAAAATAAGGAAATATTATAAGGATATTGAAAAAAATAAAGCTTTTCACTTCGTAGTTTAGTCAAAAACTTCTAAATAAAAATAAACTGGGTGACACAAATCATAGCAGTCACGAATTTATATGAAAGTGAAAAAAACATTTTAATAAAGATAACAGACTATACATTTCTAAATTACAAGTTATCTTCATGGCCGTATCAAAGATTGCATTTTTAGCAGTTGGGAAAACAGACAGGCTAAGAAAGAAACCTCAATTTTTTTAAAACCATTACAGATCATATGGAATCAAAAACAACTACAGGGAGTCTGTTGGCAGATTTATATTTACAAACTTAAAAAATCCAATAAATAACACAAAGTTTTATTAAGAGCATTGAATTATAGAATGAAAGTTTGAATTTTATTTATTTGAAAATTCGTCATCCAGTTGAACTCATTGTTGAAAATGGATCCTTGTTTTCAATGCCTTACGCTGCAGTAAAGTTGATTTCTCGACAGGTGTTTTTCTTTAAAGCTGCAAGAGATTTGGGATTGCCATTATAAATCCTCTCTTTGAGGCATCCACATAAAAAAAATCATGAGAGTTACAGGAGTACAGGTATTAAGAAAAGCCTTTGAAGAAAAGAAGTACTGCTCCACACTATTTATCGATGTCTCGCAAGCGTTCGACAAAGCATTAAGGCCTGTTAAGAAAATTAAAGCTCAGCCTTCCATCTAATATTTTCAACCTATTAGAAAAATACCTAACCGGTCGACAATTTATTATTAAAGAGGGAAGCCAAATAAGTTCTTTTCAACCAATAGGGGCTTTTGTACCTCAAGGGAGTATTCTAGGTTAAATCCTGTACTTACTTTACACAGCAACTATGCCAACCAATAGTTTTACACACACGTCGACATTTGCTGATGATACTGCTTTCCTTAGTATTCATAAAGACCATAAAGATGCTTCGAACTAACTGCAGCAACACGTAACCCAAGTTGAGAAATGGGCAAAGTTATGGGAAATAAAAATAAATGAACAAAAATGTACAAAAAATGGACAAAATATCTAGGTTTTCACCTAGACCGCCGCCTCACATGGAAGCATCATAAAGATGCGAAGCTGACTCAAATGAAACTTAAAGCTGCTTAAGTCCACTGGCTAATTGGTAGAAACTCTGTGCTACGTCTGGATTGTAAACTTCTACTCCACAACTTGATTTTAAAACCAATTTGGTGCTAGGGTATACAATTATGGGGCACTGCTTCCGCCTCTAACATAGAAATAATACAACGTCGTGAAAACAAAATTCTAAGAATGATAACTGGTGCTCCTTGGTATATTAAAAACAGCAAGATCCACAAGGATCTAGAAGTTCCACTTGTAAAATGCGAAATTCTAAACTATGTGTACAAGTACTTAAAAAAGCTGGAAACACATCCAAATTTGCTCGCTTGAAGCATTCTGTAATAAAGTGGGCACGCCTGCCTAAAAAGAAGGGATACTATTGCTCTTAGATAAAACTTTTGAAATTAGTTAACTTTGTTGTGAGAACTTAAATTTTAGTCTGGTACTGACTGGACTAGTATAATTTACTTAGTTTTAAGATTTGAATACTTATTGTTGGTTCGCTTAAGCAAAGATTCAATAATAAAATATAAAAAAAATGGGAGTTAGTTTAGGCGACCTCGGTGACCATGGGATATCGTTTAAGCGACTGATAAGGAATTCCATAATCATGCGCCAAATAATTTTCATTATTGATATTCGTCGCCTGACTTTCAAAACTTTTCTAAAAAGATGGTCCAATTATCTTATGCATGGACAAGACACACCAAACCGTTTACCTGAGGCAATGAAATGCTTATGATGTCTCCATTGAGGGCCGCTGGTTCGTTGAAACCAGCTCTGCTTATTGACGTCATCTTTTAAGTGAAAATTAGTCTCACCACACCAAAAAATTGGGAATTTCAGTGCAAAAATGCTCCAGAATCGTTT
Source organism: Melanophora roralis (assembly GCA_963583895.1). Lineage (NCBI taxonomy): Eukaryota > Metazoa > Arthropoda > Insecta > Diptera > Rhinophoridae > Melanophora > Melanophora roralis. Next base: position 8,481,024 of record OY757191.1, read on the forward strand.
TACAAAAATTTTTGCGTAAATCAAAGTCAGTTTCTTTCAGTTAAGTGATTTGAATTTTAAATAGATAGATCTTCAGATACTTTTTTAAAACTGTATGAATAATTACTCTTGAAAATCCCAGTGAACCTGCTCTTTTTCCGTATTAAATGTCGTGGATTTTCACGTAAGCTGCTTTAAACAAATTCAATGTTTTTGGAAGTCCTTGAAGATTGGCTGGGCCCTGGCCTAAAGCAGTTGCGCTGAAACTCTGCACCCTCGAATGTATTAAATTTACACTCGGTCCATCACGTATTCGCCCAGTACTGAGCTTTCAACAACAACAGCAATTATGTAAGAACTATTACTCTTAAAACTATCTCCACAGCGAAAGCGTAATGACTACTCGACTACTGCAACATCGTAACTGACAAATCTGCACAATCGATAATTCCAACGCACCGTTAATTCCTTTTGAAAAATCGTATTAAAAAATATAAATTTGCAGCCAGACCCCCTATGTTTTAAATACTTTAATAAGTTCAGCCAAAAATAAACAAGATCGATAAAAGCAACCGACCTTCAGGCCCTAAGATACAATGGAAGAGACGTTTGAGAGAAAAACGATTGAAATTTTCAGAAGCTAAAATTAGGAGCCGTGTAACACAAGGGTTAATTGGCTTGAGATAGCCCGGACTTTTCCCACAACAATCAGGTTAAACTAATTAACTATCGCTTTTCTATTACTTTTAAGTAATTCTTCTCTTATTCTTATAAAATTGTGTTTTTCAATTTTATAAAAATAAAAAAATAGGTATTAAACATATTTGACATATTTTTTTTCTTACAAAATTTTAAACAAATCCTTAATGATATTCAAATTTTCTTTAACAACATTTTCAATATAACAGCAGTGTGTCACCATAATTTGCAAGTTTTCCTTAAAATTATTTTTTAAAATATTTTTCTGTCATAAAGTAGAAAGACATATGTCTTTATCATTATTTAATCCTAATAATATTCAGCTGAATTGTGTTAAAGTTTACGCCTTTACACATGACATGTAGAAAAATTTTGTGAGTTGGATTAAATGTGTGATTTAAGGTTTTTCTTATAAGACAAATCGATTTGACACCTTTTTTTACATTAATTCGGATTTTGCATGAGTCGGTGATTATTTTAGTGGGTTTATTTGTATATAAAACCATTTTGATAAGAAAAATATAAATTATTTTAAGCTCCTCCCTCACTTGCTTATCTTATTTTGATACTTATTGATTGATTTTGCGAGTGGTTTATTTATAAATTCTTTTTACGCTTCTCTAACTAAATTATAGCTAGATTTAAGTTTGTCTGTAAGTTTTTGATAAAAAGTTTTTGGTTAGGATTTGTTATAAAATTTTCTGATTGAAAAAGTGCTTAAGTTCAATTATGGTTATGTCATTTGAGTTCATGGAGTTATTACAAGCAGCTTAAAAACTTATTGAAATATTTAGTTAAAGTTAAAGCTTAAAGAAAATAACTTTAGTGTTAACATGACTTTCTAATAAATTATCAAACTTTTTTATATTAAACAATTTTCACTTGACTTATTTAAGACCCCAATTTCTCTTTTATATTTTTGTTTTGTAAGAAAACACAAAAGGAGCACACATGACTTAGCATTAAGGGATTTATCAAAAAAAGTATGTCAACTTGTATTTATAGCTGCAGGTTTCTGATATTTATTGAATCGATTTAGCCTTATGAATATCTTAACACGCATTACTTGATAAATCCAATTTTAAAGTTGAAAATATGGCAAATAAAAAAATTCGTTTTTGGATTATTTTATAAAATATTATCTGTTTTTTTATGTTTCATTGAGCTAATTGCTTTAAGACAAATTTTTGTTTTTTCCTGTTCATAATTTGATTTCTGTTTATAAAAAAAATTTATTTTTTCCGTATACCTTTCTGAATAAAGAGTTATTTAAATAAGTGCTGCTTACACCACTGGCATTGAATTAAGATGATGAAAAACATATGATTTCCACCAATAACGGCGACATAAAGTTTTTGAAGGGCGTGACTATTTAAGTTACACTTGTAAAGAATTTTGATTATAAGTTCTTACGAAAAGTTAGCAGCTTAAAGGGCAGACAACTTTGAATTATACTGTAATGATCTTGTTTTTATATTTTATATTTAAACTTAGAATTTAAAAAAGTAACATTTTTTTTTTCGTTGATTTTTTCGAAGTTAAGAGTTTATTAAATGTTTTATAAAAAGTTGGTATTTTAAATTTTTTCAAACAAAATATTTTATAAAGAACAAATTGAAGCATTAAAAAATTATTTGTTTCATAAAGTTTTTTCCAATTAAAATAAAATAAAAATATGTATGTATATATATCTGAAGAAAAGCATTATTGGCCGACTGATTGACTCGTTCACCCGCGTTAGAATTCAGACTTGAAGTTTGAACTGCAGGTACATGCACAGATGATTTGATACACAATGGAAAAAAATAAAAAAATTTCACATTCTGCTAATTTACATTAATTGTTGAACTAATTGTTTTTAATACAACTTTTTGCTTTTTAGTTTGGTTTAAGTTCATATAATTTCTTTTTATTAGAAGAAATTAATACTTTTCCCGTTAATGTTGAAGGTTAGGTTAGGTAGCCCTTGAAGGAAAGGATACCGCTCACTTGGGTCCGCTTAATTCGGTCTCTTTGTATTACCTGGAGAAGATAGAAGGAAAAAAGAAATTAAGAGAAGGATAAGAAAGAAAGAAAGAACAGAAAATGAAGCAAACTTACCAGGGTCTCTGGTGGGAATCGAACCCACAGCCTACAGACTGGTAGACTCGTGCACTTTCCACTGATCTACCGGGGCACCCCCTAATGTTGAAAGAAACTTAAATTTTGAAAAAGCACTACTGATACTAGCCGAGTAGAATGCATTTTCGAAAGCAGCTAAGCGATTTCATCATCAGTACTCTTTGAACGGTAGTAGTGTCTTTTGGCTGTAAACATCCCCTATTTAACTAACATGTAACAGAGAAAGGGAAACGGTATTACTGTTTTCCTTCTTCTTTGCTTTTGTAAATAAGGACGAAGTTTAGAGTTTCTTTCAACATTAACGGAGAAATATTAATTTCTTCTTATAAAAAGAAATTATGTGAACTTAAGCCAAACTTAAAAGCAAAAATTTCACTTTTACTTAAAAACATAATTGAGTCTGTGTCAGGCGCTTCTTACGAGCAGAACAGCACGGTTAATTTTCATTTTATAACTCATTAGCCAAAAAAGATAAAACGTAGTTAAATGGCGGTTGCAGGGTACGCTTTTGGTTAATTTTTTAAATTTTTTATTCAAAAGGGTTGTCCAAGGTCTAAATTCTAGCTTCTTCACTAATAAAGGTAAAAACAGATTTCCAGTTGCTTTTGACAGCTTCTAAAATTCAATTTTTGAAAATCAAAAAATATTGACCCCTACAGATTGCAATTCAACTAAGTGGACAAAAAAATTAGTTTCCATATTTTTATTACTTTCTTGGACATGTATAAGACTAACGGCCTGTGAATTAAAGAATGAGGTATACTAACCCACATAGAGTTTAAAAATCAATTAAGTGGACCAAAATTACTTTTCAATTGGCGTTGCAGACTCTTAAAAAAATTTCATGTTAAACTAGAAGGCGCTTTTTTTTGCACAAAGCAATAGTTTGCTCTTTAAGGAACATAATTTTAACCCCTTGATTGTGAAAATATTACTTTCAAGGATAGAAATAACTTTTCCAAAGCAGTGGATTTAAAAATCTAAAAACTTTTTTTGAACTTTAAAATGTTTGATATATGAAATCCCATGTTTGTATCTCTTATGGTTACTTTGTAGCTAAAAGCTAGAAGTCTTTGCAGTTTTTTTGAAATAAGCTTTATTTATTCATTTTTTTGTTTGTTCTTTAACAAAAACTTTGATTGTATAAGGAAATAAAACCAGCCTTATTATTTTTCATTTTTGATGATAATAGCATTTATATATATTTTCCTGTATCTCCTATAAGGAACATAGGGCTTAGCTTTAAATATGTGGTGGGGGTGTTATAACTTAAGAGATTGAACGGCAACTCTTTAGGCTTAGGCACTTTTATTTTTATTTACTTTTTATTTATTTAAAAAATATATTGAAATGTCTAAATGCGAATCCATGACGTATGAGTAATATTTAATCCATGAAAATATCTCATACGCCTTAGTAACTCTTGGCAAAACAAGATACAAACCCCTTGTTAATACACTCTGGTTAGCACTAACGTAAGAGAAAACCAATGAGTGTCGTCATCTTAAAGTTGTGGTTTTTACCTTCACAAAATATTAATATTTTTCTGGGAAATTTAAGGTCCAAAAAATAAAAACTAAGAAATTGTTGTAAGAAAATTGGAAGAAAATTGAAATTTTATTTTGTACTATCCTAATTTACCAAAAACTAATCCCGTACTTTAATTATAAGACTTATAGTCTTGTTGTATGGGATATTAAAATAAAATAAATAAATAAATAAATAAATAAAACTATTGTCAAATGTGGTGCTTGAAAGGTTGCAAGGACTTATTTGAAAATATTTGAAGCCATTTGGGAACTTTTTAAGTAAGAGCAATTTTTTTCTTCAAAAACAATATAGCATTATTTCGTATACATTTTGCCTTCAAATCGATCGAATTTGAAACCTCTCACACTATTTTTTTTATTTTAAATTTAGTTGTTATTGATGGCACTACAAAATAAAGTTATCTTAATGCCACCTTAGTCTAAAATTTTTTAGAAATGTGAAATTGTTGGTTTCCTGTTTAACTTTTCAAAGCTTAATTAAGCCTTTGGGGTCGGCAATTGATATCAATCAAACACACAAAAATATTTTGGATTGAAAAATCAGTAAAAAGCTGCATTATCCCATAGTTTTTAAGCAAACTGTTACTTTTTTATATGCCAAGGTTATTATAAAAGACTAAAACTTTGGGATTGAAAAATAATAAAGTTTTAAAACGTTGACCCAGCAGACAATCTTATTTATTTTTTCCTATCAATTTAAACACTTTCGGCATTATGGTATAAGGTACCTATATTTTTTACATCTGTTTAGACCTATTATATACAAGTCTAATGTTCAGCTTTTTTCAAGCCGATTTTTCGCTAAAAGGAACTGGTGGTGACTTTTCCTAAGCTAAAAACTAATGGTCTAAATAAAAAAATGCTTTTCCGCCACTGCATAGGAATGCTTAAATTAAAAATTGGTTAAGCTAAAGTTTAGATTAAATATGACGCATTTTTGGAGCCCCAAAAAGAAAAAACCTTAAAGACTGATTTTTAAAATTTTAATTTGTATGACGTGCTTTCAGATGATATTCCACAGTTTTTTTAAGTAAGAGCTCTGAAAGAAATATCAAAAATGTTTTTCTATATCAAGAATTTTCTGTATTCGAACTTTGGCAACAGAAATGACTATATAATTTTTCTTATTTTTTAGAGATTTGTAAGCCAAGTTTTAATTAATTTTTTTGCAATTAACTTGTTATAAAAAAAATTTAAAATATATAAAAAATGCTTTCGTTCTGGCCTGTTAACTTTTCAATTTCAGCCATTCCCCCATTCAAATATCCTTTGTTTTTCATTTTAGTTATAACTCCGTCATACCTGCTTTCTTAAAGCGTGAAACATTTTATTAGTTTTTTACAATACTACGACATGAAATTTAACATTTGAATGTAAGATAAAGCTCCTGTCTATATGGATATACGTATGTATTTTATTTTCCACATTTTCCACTTTTTCTTTTGTTTATTTTTATTTTCACATTATGTATTTACGCACTAAATAAAAACCTGATAAAAAGATTTTTTTTGTAAAAATTGTAAATGAAATGAACAAGACAAAATAAAAGAAGAACTGAATACAACAAAAAGCCATCAAAATAATCAAAATACTTGCGACAGTATAAGTATGCACATCTACACAAACCTTTTAAAAAACTTATTTGTTAACAAAATTGTTTAACTCAAGCAATTCTTTTATATAAACAAACATACATTTGCTCTTACACAAAGAAAAAATATTGTTCACTAAGCTCTAAGGTAAAAACAAAGATAAACTTTAACACAACTACAAGTGCAAATGTACGCAAAAGTGTAAGTATTTAAGGTCTAAATATTTACATGTGTATGAGGCATTTCATTTAAACTATTTAAAAAATAAAATATGAACCCTAGTTACGTTAGGGGAATTCTCTATGAAGAATTTCTCATTTTACTCATATTTTTACGCAAAACTCATCATTATAAAATACACTTCTTTAAGTGTTTTATAGCAAGTTGACCCTTAAATAACATGACATATGATTGTAAAAAACATAACAGATATATCATTGTTACTAAAACTTCAAAAAGTAAAACTGATTTCTCAGTGCTTAATCACAATTTTTTTTTTTCGAAATACATTAAACTAAATTTTTTGAAAGAGTAACACGTTTTTCCAGGTGATATTTGTATATATAATCCCATTGTTTTTCTTAATAAAAATTGACAAACAACTTGTATTAGTCTTAATGAGTACCATAACCATAAGTCAAGTTGTTGACAAATATTTTGTTTTTCTTTTTTAAAAAGTAAAAAAGGTCAGTGTTTCCTAGTTAAAAAGAAAAACAAAAGATTTCCAAGAACAAAATCCCTTTAAGCATTTGTTAACACAAAAAAAGATTAAAGGTTAACCTTTTCTATTTACTTGGGGTTTTCTTTTTTGTTTTTACTGCTAAAAACAAATAAAATTTAATATAAAATCACAAATCCACTTGTTTTCCTTAAGCCACTTTTATTAGTACCTTTTAAATATTTGTACTAACTCTAAAAAGTTATGTGAGGCACTTCCAGTAGGGATTTGAGTGATATAATCTTTTTGTTCAATTCTGGGAAATAAAAATATAAGTGCAACAGTTTGGAATATTTAAAATAGATGGTTAAGCACATTAATACTTATACTTACACAGACAAACATAATAAAAACTTGGACAGAAATATAAAATAAACACTTGACAGTTGTGGAGAGCAAAATACCGCTGTCAACAAAAATTGGTTTTTGACTTAAACAATTTATCAAAATTTATATTTTCAACCTTAAAGAAAAAATGTAATAACTGACACAACATTTTTTTAAGAGCATTGAATGAAATGAGGATTTAATTTTTTAGAAAGTATGTCATCCAGGTGTCTTACGTCGAGTTGAACACACTGTTAAAAACGGAACCTTGTGTTCTTCGCCCTACGCTGCAGTTAACTTGGTTAATTTGAGCTGATTTCTCTATTAATATTTTTCCCTAAAGCCACAAGAGATTGGGATTGTTATTGCACATCCTTTGTTTGAGGCATGCCCATTAAAAAACCCATTGGAGTTAGATGTCCCCAAAGCGACTAATCAGTTATATAAAGAAATGTTCATCAAATCTCTGGCTGTATGTACAGTCGCCTCATCCTGTTGAAATCACGTATGTAAAGACAACTTTGAATAATTTCGTTATCATGCGTGGATAGTTTTCATCGCTGATATCCGTCGCCTGGCCTCAAGAACTTTCATGTGTGGGTAAGGCACACCAGACAGTAATCCTGGGGAAATGCAATGGTTTTTGATATTTCAATTGAGGTTTGTAGGTTCGTAAAAGCCAGTAATGGCACTTTAGGTGAAAAGGAGCCTCGCCGCTCCATCAAATGGAATTTATAATAGAAAAACGATCCAACATAGCTTCCCAAAAATTTTTGCGTAAATTGTACTTTCTTTCTTTCAATTCTTAAATTTAAAAGCGATGAACCTTCAGACCCTTTTTAAAGATTTAATGTATAATCGCCCTAAGAAACCCCAGTAATGCTGCTCTTTTCCGTATTGAGAGTTGCAGGTTTTCATGTAAACTACTTTCAACCAGTTCAATATTATCGGGAGTCCTTGAAAATCGACTGGGCCCTGGACGTTTGACATTCATAGCCGAAGCAAATACGAAGAATTTCTGCACCCACAAACGAATTAAATTTACAAATGGTCCATCACATATTCGCCAAATACCGAACTTTGCACAAAATTGTTGACCAGCAATTACGTATGAATCATATTTTTTAAAAATATTTCTTCACGGCTAACGTGCGATGCTAAATCGACCATTGCGAAATCTTGACTCCGCACAATCAATAATTCCAACGGCACCACCCTCTTTATTCACTGTTTAATGCTATTTAAAATAATAGCATTTTAAAATATATATTTGTTACCAGACACCCTGTTTAATAAAACTTTTACAGTTCTAACTTATATTTTATTTAATTTTGGCCGCCTTTCCGACATTTTTCACTGTTTTATCGTGTAACGTTTTATTTTTACAAGCTGAAAGTCTTTATTGCGTTTTAAATTCAAGACTTTTTTTTATATTAACGCATTTAAGAGCGCAAATTTTCTAAATTGTTGTTATTTCTGGTGCAAAAAAAAATAATGTCATTGAAAATGCAAATAAATTTAAAATTTCTTACCATAATATATTCCCTTCATTTACAGGTAAAATTTAAATTTAACTTGTTTTTAATATTTCTTTAAAAGTTTCTAGCCCTTAAGCATTTTAAATTTTTTTAATGTTCACCAAAAATGTTCCCCCTCCAAGCATGAAAGAAGACGAAAAATAAACGATTTTTTTTTTGTTTTCTTCACTTTGTGTTATAAAATTTATTATTGAAAATAAATATAATTTTTGCGTCATATTTGTCAACAAGTGTTTTTTTTTTGCACTTTCTGGCAAATAAAAAGTTTTTGCTGTAATTGTTTGAAAAACGAAGGAAGTAGCAGGCCGAGGGGAAATTTTAATATCCTTCTCGTTAGCAAAAAAGTCAAATTGTGCCAAAAATATGTAAATATTATTGTGTAATACAATTCCAAATAGATCTGAAAGATTGTTAAGAGCTGCACAATGGTGATTGGGCTGGCGATAAGTAATAACAGCCAAATGGAAACAATTTTTAAAAACAAAAAGTTGCCAAAATATATGAAAAGAAGTGGTGCATATTTATATAATTAGTGCAGGCACCAGATGTATTCCAGTTAAGCTTGGTTGTTCTTTCTTATGCTGGCATTTAATGAAAACAGACATTAAGACGGTTATATCGCGGGCAGTAAGTATTGAAAAGAGTACCATAAAAAACTAAGAACTAAATTTTTAACGTAAACATTTTTACAGATTTAAAACTAAAAATTATTCAATTAAAAATAATTTAAAAAATTGCTTTTAAAATTAAAATAAATTTATAAAATTTCATTTTTTTAAAAAAACACAAAAAAAACCTTCCTTTTTTGTGGGGAAGGCTTATATACAAGATAAATCGGACGATTATTATAAAGCGTTTTTTAAACTCGTTTCTCATATATCTAAAAAAACCGGGTTTTTTTTTAGCAAATAACTGGGTTTTAACCCCTTCTTTATATTATAGAATAAAGTGTAACTTTGCTAATTTGTTTAGTTGTCACGAAATCACTTCAAAACTGTCTGACAGATTTCCGTGAATTTGAAACATTAATACATCTAATAATTTGATGTGCGATAAGTTACAGTCTCTAGAAAAATAAATAGTACCACGATCCTAAAATGTAATATCTAATATTGGTAACTTTAGTAAAGTAGGGGAAGCCACGCCCATAATTTTTTAAACCTCTAGGCAGGTCTGCATGTCTATCTGCTACACGCTGCGGAGCCATTGGCATATGCTCAAGATAAAAGTGTTCTTGGAGTGTTTGAAAGAAAAATACTTTACAAAATATATGGACCAATCTGCGTAGGCAAAGAACATCTGTATTTTGCGAATCAAGAGCTGTATGAGCTATATGCTGGCATAGATATAGTGAAGCGTGTAAAAATCCGAAGATTGCGCTGGCTCGAAAATGTTGGGCAAATGAATGAAGATGCTCTAGGGAAAAGGGTGTTCGAATATGATCCCGAGGAAAGACAAAAAAAGTTGATAGTCCTTCGTTGAAAAGGTCAAACGAAAGAAAACCTTTCCAAGCTCAACTTGTGTAATTGGAAAAGAAGCAAAGAAGACCGAAGTGCTAAAAAATCCATTCTCTGTTCGGGCAATGACCCACATGGGTTGTCAAAAATGGCCACCTAAGCAAGTAGGTTGGTTGTTTAGTTTTCGTGGCAGTTTGCGTGCAGCAAGTGAAGTCTGAATGGCAACCAACTAACCCAGTAAGTATATAAATAATATTTAAACTTCAATAGATTTTTTTGTCTGCCTTTTTCGGACAAAAATATTTGTTTTAAAAAAGAAATTGCTTGAGTTTGAGAAAAAAAACTCTTAAAGTTGTAGGACTTGAATGAAGCTTATTCAAAATTAATTGTTCTAATCAGAATAGAACTAAACAGAAGGAAGTGAGAGGGAGTTACACTAGTTTTTTGGAAATGTTTATATATATCTACGATAGATTTAGAGCTATTGGGCTTTAAATGGAGTAAAGTTTTTTAACATACAACTTATATTTAATGAAAAAGAAAATATTTCTAAACGACTTTTTTCCCCAGCAGCGCTTTGTATTGCTATTAAGTAAATGTAAATTTTAAACAAAAAACCCCATTTATATTTTAAATAAAATAAAATTTTTCTCCCCTTCCGTAACATTAAATGAGTCAAAGAATAAATAAATAAATAACAAAAATAATTAGATTTTTTATACCAAATAACTTTTTTCATAAAAAATTTTAATTTTTGCAAAAGCTTAAATAATTTATTATGTTTTTTCAGCCCCTCATTTGTTTTCTTAATAACATTATTATCAGTATTGTTCCCAAAACACATGTATCCTTTTCTTTCGCGATGGATGAAGGAACACAAGGAAAACAAAAAAAAAATTGCAAATATGTTATGAACAAAAAATTTGTTCTGGCTCCCTTTTTTGTTTTTATTTTTCTAATTAAATAAAGAAAAATACAAATGCTACAATGTCTACAATAATAACATATTTTTATTCATACACATCCCTACGGGGAAGTGGACTGGTTCAAGACTATTGACGTAAACGGTCCCTTAGGGTAGGGACTGGTTCTAGTTCCTGCACTTTATATGAATAGAACCTGTCACTTTTACATTGCGTTGTCATTGGAGGGAGCAATTGGTTCAAAACTTACACCATAGAACGGGTTACAGGCCAATCCTATATAAGAAAATTTTGCGATAAATGTTTAAGATCCTGTTCAATCCACTTTGTTTGTATTTACGCGTGGGTTTGTGTATATGTAAACAGAAGTATGTTTATGTGTAAGGACCAGTATTTCTATTTTATCCCCTAAACTCTTTAACACCTTTTAACCAGTTACTTGATGTGTGCCTTTTTAACCAATCACGACCAACAACTTTTGTGAAATTCATGTTTTGTACCTGTAACAGGACGGGTACGCCGACCAATTGACACTAATTTCCCGCAGGGATGTTACAGTAACAACTTTGTATATCTACTAGAGAGCTGCACGAATATACTTGAACTTGTTGTATATTTGAGCATTTTAAAAGATGAATTTTTATTCGTAGTTTCTCTGAATATTAAGTAATTTTTTCTATGAACATCATTATCATTAACCATGTGTTCGCTGTTACTCTTTTCTCTATAAATATTTAATTTGAGATTTTTTGTTTTTTTTTCTTCTGCCGAAAAAATTCCAGTTGATGGTGAAATTATGTCTCAAGCACAGCTATATTCGTTCTCGCAAAACTAGTTGGCTTAGTTCCGTTGGCTTACTATTTACTTTTGATATGAATATATGTATGTGTACACAAATTACTTATAGTGGTTGTTTTTGTTACAAAACATGCACAGTATTTCTGAAAGAAATTAAATTGCCAACTTTTTTTAAATAACAAAACATACGAAAAATGTCACACATGGTCAATACATACTAGCAGCACATTATTTTATTGAAAGAACAAAAATGTGCCACAAAAAATAATACATATGGTTAACTGAAATGTAAAACCACGTAAATAACAAAAGATCCCCAATCGATCTCTTAACATATTTAATTATATATTTCCTTAAAGGCACATGACAATAATTTTTTTTAATTTTACAAACAAAAGTAGAAACAGATTGCCGGAAAAAATTATAAAAATTGCAAGCATCCCTGTTGTACTTAAGATTTTCCTATTAAATTTTGGAAAATATAGTAACGTTGTTTTGCAGTTCAGCTGACGATATTTCGCCAGCAAGTACTGGCACACGAGCTTGTTGTAGTTTTTATTTGTAGCATTTTTTTCTTACATTCACTTTATAAGGTAATTATTTTGTACCGAGTTCATTAAAATTTGTATTTGACAAACTACGTTTAAGTTATCTGCTGCAGACCTTTATATCTTCTAAAAGAAATAAAGAAAGATGCTTATGTAAGCTTTAAGGCTTTAACATGTGTGTTGTATTTCGACTAACGACTTACTAAAAGGAGCTTTTGAAACAATATATATATGTGTGTATGAGTTTATTAAAGTAATTCAAACACTTTCTATTTATCCTATAAGCTAAACAATGAATATAAAGCTTTGTTATTGCCTTAGTGATATTAAGGAAAATTTGTCAACATATTAAACATCCATATATCTATCTGTATAATCATGTTGATTGTTTTATATAGTACTTAGGATTATATGGAATTTTTTTGTATCCTTCTGTTTCAATTTTTAATCTAGCAGTACTATTAGGTATAATTCTGTTTGTTCTTACTTGATAAAAGTTATAAAAACTTTGTCTAAACTTTGAGAAATATATGATATTTATGCTTTAAAAAAAATAGCTTAAAGTGTTTCCTTATTAAGCATGTCTTAACAATAATTTATATATATTTTTTATTTTTATGCGAATTTTTAAATGTATTGTATATATCAAGTTAAAGCAATGGAAGTACGACTATTATTAATCATTGATTGTTATATTTATTATTAAATTGTAAAAATAAAAACCAAAAGCAAAGTAAAAGCGCTACATTCGGCTTTGCAAAATCTTATATGCCCTTCACATTGGCCTTTCGAAGCCCTAAACTTTATTTTTATCAATTTTTTTATTAATGAAATATTTTTAGTTTTCAGGAGAGGTCGGTGTCATATTTTAATTCTCTTAGCGTGACTATGACGAAGTTATAGGGGGTTTCGCCCAATTTTTTTCAAATTTTGTATGGCAACCCCCTAAGGGTACAAAGATAAGGGTTAAGTATGTTGTAAGCAAATATTTGCAATAAAAAATGAGTTGGAGTCTATCCTACATTTGGTCTATCCACAACAAACCTGGGAGCTTATATATTTCCAAACACTGTGTGGGGGCCACTTAGGCTATGGAGATAGGGGGTAAGTATGTTCTAGTTATATGTTTGCAAGAGAAATCTAATAGGGGTCGGTAATACACTTAATTTATCTAAATCTGACTCTGGGGAAGTTTTGGGAGTTTTTACATAATTTTTGTAAATTTTGTATGACAACACCCTTAGGTGATGGAGATCGGGGATAAATATGTTCTAAGAACATGTTTGGAAGGAAAACTAATGGGGTCTGTGATACATTTTATTCCTCTGAGGGCGACTCTGGGGAAGTTGTAGGTGTTTTTACCCTTATTATTTCAAATTTAAAATGACAGCCCTGTTAACGGCCGGAGATAAGCGGCACGTATGTTTCACGAAAATGTTTGAAGGCAAAATTAATTGGGGTCAGTCTTACATTTTAAAAAAATTAAAATAATATGAAACTTTGTACGGCAACCTTGTTAGAGGGTGGAGATAGGGTATAAGTATGTTTTACAAAAATAATTGTAAGAAAAAATTATAGCAATTCGATCTTACTTTACAACCGTCTAGGGGCAACTTCAGGGCAGTTGCAAAGGTTTTTGTGTACAAATCTTAAAGAAATAAACAGAGGCAGCCTTGGTTTTGGCTTGTATTCCTGTCAGCTATCAAACGATTTTGTTAGATTTCAATAACGATTTTTTGGCAAATATTTTTAATAGTCTAATCTAATTATATAGGGGTCTATACGATATCGGGGGCTTCAAAAAGTTGATTTCAACCATAACACGGACAAATGGACAGACAGACAGACGAACCTATGGACACCGCTAAGTCAAATCCCTTATCTATAAGGACTAAGAAAAAACCTAGTTTTTGACAAAAATTCAAAACAAATAATTATTGTTTTTGAAATAAATCTACGACCCCTGCTTAAAAAGCTGGATGGGGGTGGCTTGTGTGTGCAAAAATTATATTTTTTTAATGTCCACCCATAATTAAGCGTTTTAAGAAATATTATCCTTGGGATATCCTTTTTGTGTTTAAAATTTGAAACGCTTAAATTCTGATAAAAAAAACGTAAATAAGTTGTTTACTCCTGTTGAAATGGAATTTCTCTACTTTACACGAGCGATATGAGATGTGCCTTAAAGTGTCTATTCTTGATTTAATTTTGATTTTAATACAAGTTTTAGATTTCGTTATAAAAACACAAAAAATTTTTCTTGAAAAAAGAATATACAAACCAACTCTTTGTTTAAATTTCAGCTAAAATAAATTCGAGGTCTAAAAAAAAAATTATTAAATGTCAGCTTTTAAAAATTGTAACAAAATAAATTATCACTTTGTTTAAAACACTTAAATTTAACCTTCTTTAACATTTTAAGCCCTTAACATAAACTTAACTGTTTTATTGCATGCACAAGAAGTTTAATTGTGACCAAAATAGGAAACGTGACTAAAATTCGACCCAAATTTAAACTGAAGTATTGATATATTTTTTCTGTATATTTTAAGAATAAAGGTTTTTTTTTTGCCAAAACATCCCTTTCTCAATTTAAAATAGAAATACTTAATTTATATTCACAATAAATTAAAAAAAAAACAACAATTGGATACGCAAAGAAAATATTATGCGAAAAAATATATATTTCTATTGATTCCTGGGTCCCAAGTAAGAAAAAAGGAAAAAATAAATCTTTTTCCTTCTTAATTTACATAAATTGTAAATTTTAAACAAAAAATAATAAAACTAAAACAAAATCATTCACCATTAAAAAAAACACATCAATTTTCTTTAAATGTCTTTACAAAGATATAAATGTTAAAAATGTTTTGACATACAAAATGTTGATAAAAATTTAATTTGAATTTTTCCTCTTTTTCCCCTTTAATTTTTTAAAACAAAACTCATGCCCATGGAAGTGTAAGAAATATAACAACAACAACTAAAACAACAAGAAAGACAGCGACAGATTGTTTTAAAACAAAACAGAAAAAGAGCAAAATGTTGGTTAAAATATTTAACACGCAATTCATGTTTCATCATTTGTTATGCTTTAGGCCATTTTAAGCTGTCTTTGAAGAATACAACAAGCAACTTGTCATTTATTACATGTGTCGCTATTAAAGCTTTATAAGTGTTAGTTGTTGAAAAAAAAATAATTTTAAATAATATATAAAAATTTTTAAATAATTATTTTTTAGGAAGTTAACGCAAAACGAATTTTATGTTCAAAGTTAAAATTACGTTTAATTTTTAAAATTTAAGTGTTTTTTCTTTGATTTTGTTACACCTTAAAAGACTTAAAGAATTTTTAATAAAGCTCTTTGCACATCCATCAAAATTCATTTCTCTATATTAACTTTTATAATCTTCACATAGTGAGCAGGAAATAAATATATAACACTTTGTCATTTCGTTTGTAATTTTGTTAATATCCATTTACGACACCCTAACTTTTGAAAAAATTCTGAATCCTTACAGATAGAGAAGTCGATTTAGCCTTGTCTGTATTTGCGTCTGTCTGCCCGTTGAAATAAAGTTTCCGAAGTGAAATAAAGTCACACAGAATTTTTTTTTTTGCCAAACAATTAGAAATACCTGTTGACTTATTGCTTTTTCAGCAAAATCTGTTTACTATGGAGCAAAATATGGCAAAAGCCATAAATAGCCAACTTTGTAACAAAATTTTCATATATACAGGGTCTCTGGTGGCAAATTTATATTATTAATTATTATTATTTCAAAAAGTAACAAACGGTGCGGAGGGAGTATGGAGCCATTGGAATTACTGATTGTGCGAATTTTTCAGTCGCACGATGTCGCAGTGATCGAGTGAGCATCGCGCATTCACTGTACACACAAAAAATTATCTAAGAAAACTTTACTTAAATCAAGCCATAGCGGTGTCAAAAGTACGGTGAGTACGGTTTTTCTTAAATCAAGTACGAAATTTCTTACTCAAAGTAAAATTTTTTAAGTACGAATTTCTTACTTTTAGCCACAATTAAGCTAAAAGAGGATTGATTTAAGTTCGGAACCGTACTTGATGTAAGCCAAAAAAAGATTGATTTAAGCCATAAACGGGATTAATTCGAAAATGAAATGTATTTTTTTTGACTTATGGAGCTTTATTAAAGAAGAAGAATTTTATAGTTTATTTTTATTTTATAGATACTTTAAATTTATAATTTAAAAAATTAATTTTTTGTATTTACCGAAGCTGCGATTCGAACCAGGGATTTCTACACTGCAGTACAAACGCGTTACCTCTAGGCCACCGAGACACTTTGTTTTCAAATGTAAAATAATATATTAAAACAAAAAGTTTTTTTCTGCTTGATTTGTTGAAGCAATCCGAATAGGCCTGATTTAAGAAAATGTAAGTAAGGATCGTACTTGAAAATTTCAAGAAAGATTTTGGATAAAATCAAGAATAAAATTCTTGATTTTAGAAAGCCGTTTTTCTTTCTGTGTAGAAACATTTTTTAAGAGCAACGATTCTTACGTAATTGGTCGTCAATAATTTGCTTCAAAGTTCGGTATTCGACAAATACGTGATGGAACGAAAAGAATATGAATTCGTTCTTGGATGCGGAATTCCGCGCAGCTGCTCGGCTATGAATGTCCCAAAGTCAGGGCCCAGTCGATCTTCAAGGACTCTAAAAAACCTTGAACTGGTTGAAAGCAGTTTACAAAAAAATCCACGACTTTCAATACTGAAAATAGCAGCTTCACAAGAATTTTCAAGAGCGATTCTTCATTAAATTTTAATAAGTATCTGAAGTTCCATCCTTTTTAAAATTCGAATCGTTCAAGAACTGAAAAAACCTGAAATTAATTTACGCAAAAATTTTAAGAAACGATGTTGTATCGTTTTCGCACTGTAAATCCCATTTTTTGGAGTGGCGAGGCTTATTTTTGCCTAACGGCCACGTTGAGAATTAAAACTGACGCTACTGGTCTCCAAAACCTGCACTCTTTGAGTGAAATTTTAAAAACGATTGCATTGCTTCAGGGTTACTGTGTGCCTTATCCACTTATGAGATAATTGAACCATTTTTTTTTTGAAAATTCTCAAGACTAGGCGACGAATTTCAATGGGGAAAATTCTAGAGGCATTATTATGATTAGATCGTACTCTTCACAAGCCTGGCTTTAATTGGATGGGGCGAATGCACTCACAGCCAGGGCTGCGATAAACTTTCTTCGGAAAAATTTCTCCTGAAAAATTATCAGTCGAAGGAAGCATCGAAATGTCTTGGTTTCCTTAAACGGTGTAGGAATTACTTTACACCATCTGATGTTCTCAATATTTCTACCACCTATATCCGACTGAAAGTGGAATACAACTCACATGTATGGGCTGGTGCCCCAAAGTCTATTTTGGGGTTACTTGACCGCGTACAGCAACGAGCGAAGATACTCATCGGCTATGTTGTGGTATCTAATCATCTTGATTCACTCGGACCACGTCGTGATGTGGGGTGTGTTTTGCTGTTTTATCGATACTATAATGAAATGTGCTCTGAGGAAATCAGGGTACTTGCTCCCGAAACCCCGAACTTTTTGCGTGAAGAGCACACCCATACATGGCCAGTGAATCGCACCACTCATTACAGGGAGAATTCCTTCTTCGGTCGCATAGTTCGTATGTGGAATAAACTTCCTAAAGATGTATTTCTTGTCACAGTAAATATCGAAAAATTTAAATCAAATGTCCACAAACACTGCTCCCTTTATCCTCCTTCCCATAACCTATTTTCCTGATACAAACACAATGCAATGCATGTATAGGGGCCATCCACTGAGTGCTGGTTATTATTAAAAGAAAAAAAAATCAGTCGCTTTGTGGACATCCTTTGGCCACCGAGGTCGCATGATCTTACTCCAATAGATTTTAAATGGGGCTTCTTCAAACAAAGGGTATATAATGACAATTCTTTATCTTTTGTAAGCCATAAGAAATCATTTCAAGTAAACCTAGTTTACTGCAGCGTGTGGCACACAAGGCTCCGTTTTGAAAAATGTGTTCAATTCAACGGAAGACATCTGCATGATATAATCTTTAAAGAATAAAATCCGCATTTCTGTTCTATCGTTCAATGCTCTTAATAAAACTCTGTGTAAATTATTACGTTTTTTTTTAAGTTTGAAAATCTAAATCTGCCACCAGAGACCCTGTACTTAGTTGGCCGTGGGCTAAATTAAGGCGTTTTTTTAGACAGGAGCAGGAAAAGTGGTATTGCCCCTATAATCACATGCATTTTGTAGACTTTTTTTGTGAATTTAACGATTTAAAAATGTCCTATTTAGTAATATAGAAGGTAAAGTACAGAAAATTAACAGAAATATTGGGTATTATTTTTCAGCCATAACCGAAATAAAGTGTTATTAAGTTGTGTCTGTAAAAAAGTAAAAAAGCTATAATCCAAGTTAAAAAGTATAAAAAGGCCGTAAATAATATATTGAAGTGTAAAAGTATCTTCTAGCAGTTATATAACTGGTTGCTGTAAAGCTGTAAGCACGATTTTATTTCTTTACCATATTTTCTTTGTGGGACATATGTGTCCCATGTCGGTTTGTCCGGGGACCTATCAGTCCCAATAGGGATATTGAGTTACAAAATTAAAAATATTAGTTTAGTCCAAAGTGGTAAAAAGGCTATCTGATCTATGATATATATATATACTTTCTTTATATATGTAAAAGACTGATGAAAACTGTATAAGTCGCATCCCCTAAGTCCCGTTCTGGGGTAAGGACACACAACGAAAATTCAATTTATTAGTTTAATATGCATATCTCTGTGAAATTGGCTCGTTGTACTAGTTTTAAACTAATTAAGCGCCTCCCGTACCGAAACAGTTAAACCAGGATCAAAAAAGTTCCAGTATTAAACGTACATTTTAGAAAAAATGGTAAGATAGGAGTAGGGAGAGGGGCAGTCCTCATACAAATGAAAAGTTTTTATAAAATTTTTCAATTTAAGTTTCCTACAAAATGTTATTGTTCAGCTATAGGCACTGTTGCTGTAATAAATTAGTTGGTTGGGAGGAGAGAGAATTGAAGTTCCTATAAAATTAAAAAAAAATTTATTAAGTTTATAACAAAATATCTCGGAAACTGTTAGAACTATTGACCTTTAACTATTAATTAAATATTTCTTATATGTTTTTTCTTTATTTGAAACAAATTTTTTAAGAAGAGCCTTAAACTTTTGTGAAGTTCTTTATTTTGAAAACTAACAATTTCTATAAACTTCAAACTCAACACAACGCATTTTTATTGTCATATTTGCAATTCGAAAATAGCTTGGCTAGATCAGATGACTGTGTGTATAATGAGACCAATGTGAAGGGTATATAAATTTGTTTCAGCCGAATATGGCAATCTTTCTTGTTTTCTTCCATAAAAAAAACCTTAGGAATTCTAAAGCTAACTTATGACTTGTTAATAAAATATTCAGGAGATAAATTGATATAAAACGGAATTACTACACTCAGCAGCCTTTGAAGATTTTCTTTGAGGTTACATCACATAGGAAGTAGAGGTTAACAAACCATAAACCATTTCGCAACTGCAAATTAACACTCGTAGCAAGTCAAGGTTGTTTTAATATTAATAAGGAAACTTAAAATTCCCATAAAGTCTATGTTTATTATGGTTTGTTAGGTACAACAAACAAAAGTAATAACTAAAGACTTTTGAAATCAATTATTTCCTTAAACAAAGTGCTGTTTAACAATAATTTAAAGTGCTTAACCCTGTTCCCAGGCAACTATTCATTTTCAAAAGTAAGTTGGCCCTGAAAAAAACATGATTTTTGCTCATAATGTCACTAGAAGACCTATTGGTGGTGTTGTGTAAAGTATTTTTATTAAATTCAATTTCATAATTTACATGGTGATATTGAGTAATTGTATTCATATTTGATACAGTGACGTCATCGTAAAGGAAAGCGGTTTATGAAATAAATAAAAATTAAATATGAATAAATTTTTTTATAAAAGGTGGGTCAAAAGAAATCACCCTTTTGGAAGATAATCTTATTTTTGCAAATGGCGGTCAATGTCAAATCTGTATGACGTTTGTGAACTGAACAGATGTAGAATACAAGTGAAAAAGCCATGGAGCAATACGCTCCCCAAGAATCCGAAATAATCGTGTCTATTTTTTCGGGTTACAATTCGTTTGTGGTGTTGGCGCAGCGCGAATTCCCTTGCCGGTTCCCCTGACGTCCGGCACTGGCATCAACCTTGAAGAGCATGGGACCTGACGAGACGCTGCCAAGAGTGGCCGGCCCCAGAGCGCCCGTTCTGCCGAGAATATCGATGCTGTTGGCAAAGATGTCGAGCTGTCGCTGCCGTGAATCACAATTCGCTATCAGCCGGTCGTCCCTAAGATAAATTTTGGTCAAAAACTGCGCATATTCCCCTACAAAGTCCAGTCCATGCATTAACTGCTGCCTGTTTACCGCAAAACGCGTGTAACCTGCGCCCATGCCATCCTCAATTTCGAGGTCAAAGTGGAAGATTTTTTGACCAAAATCATTATGAGCGATGAGGCACATTTCTACCTCAGCGGGTACGTGAACAAGCAAAATTGTCGCTTCTAGGGCACTGAAAGTCTCCAAGGCGAACATATGACACGAGTGCGGCAGTCTGTCGCCGAGATATCTCACCGAAGTAATGAAAAATGCCATGAAACGAGCCCGTATAGCAACAAATTGTGATGGGGCCCCTTTTGAGGCGATATCATCTTTTTGACTTGACCAATTAAGTTCTAAAGGCTCAAATAAACATAATCAAGAAAATAGAATCGAAGTTTTTTATTTAGAAAAAAGAAAGTTAAAGCCAAACAGCGTTGGATGACCTCTTTTGACCCACCTTGTATTTCAATCATTTAAGACGTAATCTAATTGAATTATTTAAAAAGGATTTAACAATTCTTTCCTCATCTTGGGCCGTTTTACATGGACTTGTCCTGACACAACCCATTTTTTATTTTAAATCGACTATAAAGCGCATCCAAAATGCCCTTAATTATTGCCTAGACACGTATTCGATGCCAGCTCGTAATATAAAGCTCGGTTTTCAGTTGTAGTTGAAAACAAGGTCTCTCGTATTTTCCTTATAATCCGTTTTAAGTTGAAGCATTGTTTTAATTCCAAACACAAAAAGATATCCGGCATTTTAAAATAAACACGAATCGGTTGGACGTGAAAAGCACTAGAAGAAACGGTGTAAAGTCCCTATTGCAAACCATTTTACTCAACCTTTGTTTTTAGCTATAAGTCATCGTATCATCTCTCTTTCTATCTACCTTTAATGGATATTTCAAAGGACTCGAGATCACTTGGGATGCATGGGTGTACATATTTTCAACTAACAAGACCAAATGTTAGCTCTTAGCAATTAACTTGAAAATATGTTCTATGGTGACACCATTCACTTACACGAAAACTTTATCGTATCTTCGCCTAAAGAGAAAATATGCCATAAGTTTCTGAAAAAATGGCTTTAAATAAATAAAATAAGAAAAACAAAATTATGTTTAAAATTCCATCACTATAGCATCGTTGATGTGTAGCCTTGTAAACAGTTGTAACAAGAGAAAAAATTAAAGGAAACGAAAGTAAAACGTATGTATATAAGTACCTAATTTAGAATATTAAATACATTTAAAAGTTGTTAAACATTTTATATACTCTCTTATTGGTGCTTAACTGTAAGAATGATGAGTGCATAAGAGAATTAAAACAAATAAAACAGAAAGACAAAAATGTTAAAGATGCTACTTGGCAATCATTTTTATTATAATTAAAATTGTTTAAAGAAAAATGTGTCGGAAAATCAGAAAAGTACAAAAAGAACAACAAAAACTTTTTTGACATGCTAAAATTAAACAAACAAAAACAAATTTTAAGTAAAATTTTCCTTTTAGTACTTTTAAAAATAAACTCTAACACACTGATGCTAAAGCATTTATTTAAAAAAATTTTCTATCTTGTACGTAAATACGACAAATAATTGACAATAAAAAAGTTGAACATGCTGTGCAAGTTACTTTAAATAATATTTTAAATTAAGAAATTGTTCCTCTTTTTGAAGTGAAAATTAGAATTCCTAATTCTAGAAGTAAACATTACTTACATATGTATTACACAAGGGAACAATATTTTTATTTATTAAAAACTGAATGTTGTTTTTAAGGTTTTTTGGGATGCTGGATCTAAACCTGCACCTGGTTTTTTTCCATCAGGTGTACCTTTCGCGATTAATCGTCATACGCACAATTAAGACACTTCTATTAGACATATGGGAATAACCTGAAAACGGTACACCCTATTCAGTAAAAAAAATCCCCCAAAACTAGTCAGCATTATTACATTTAATTCGTGCTTACATTGGTTTTAAATTTGCCCGATATTTTTAGAGATATCGTGGAAGTTTTGGCAGAAAAATGTGTTTTTTAAACAAAGTTTTAAAATGTTTGACGACAAAAATTCTGTTAAATTTTTTGCGAGCGTATAGGCAAATATGTAATGAACAAAGCGAGCCATATTTCGTTCAAATGCAGCTACAGCTTTTGATTTTATTAATTTTTTTTTTAAATTCTGCTGTTCAACGGCACAAATGTACATATATTTAGGTGATGCACAAAATTTTTTTTTGCTTGAAAGAGCGAAATATTACACAAGCGAACAATGATATACCGTTTTGTCCAAAATTAAGAGAATCATAAAGAAATCATTAATGTTTTTTGCTTTTGGAGCTGCCTTGCACAGCAAAAAGAATAATTCTTTTTATTTTTAACGCCATATTACGGCTCGAACATTTCCCGCCAGTATGAAAAGTTGCCTTGGTAAAGATAAATCCTAAGCCGGGAAAAGATCCTTCGAAGGTGGAGTCTTACAGGCCTATAGGTCTGTTGCCAACTATGTCCAAATTGTTTGAGAAATTGTTAAAAAGCAAGCTGACTCCGGTCCTGAATGAAAACAACTGCATTCCAGATCACCAGTTTGGATTTAGAAATGAACATAGTACCATCAAACAAACCCACAGATTGATACAGGTTATAAGAAAAGCCTTTGAGGAAAAGAAATACTGCTCCGCGCTCTTTATAGATGTCTCTCAAACAAAGTATGGCATGAAGGCCTGTTAAACAAATTCAAGCCCAAACTTCCATCTAATATTTTCAACCTTTTAGAAAAATACATAACCGGCCGACAATTTATGATTAAAGAGGGAAACCAAATAAATTCTTCTCAACCTGGTGTACCTCAAGGAAGTATACTAGGTCCAATTTCGTACTTTCTTAACACAGCAGATATGCCCACAAACATAAAATAAATGAACAAAAATGCACCCACGTTACGTTTTCTTTACGCAAGGAAACGTGCCCCCAATTCTTATTAACAGCCATACGGTGCCTCAACGAATTGAGATGAAATATCTTGGCATTCACCTGGATTGCCGCCTCACATGGAAGTCACATATAGATGCAAAGTTGACACAGATGAAACTTAAAACGGCCCAAATCCACTGGCTAATCGGTAGAAACTCTGTGCTACGTCTTGATTGTAAACTTTTACTTTACAACTCAATTTTAAAACCAGTTTGGTGCCACGGTATACAATTATGGGGCACTGCTTCCGCCTCCAACATTGATAAAATTCAACGCCGTCAAAATAAATCCTAAGAATGATAACTGGTGCTCCTTGGTACATTAAAAA
The DNA here is from genome assembly GCA_963583895.1 of Melanophora roralis. Classification (NCBI taxonomy): domain Eukaryota; kingdom Metazoa; phylum Arthropoda; class Insecta; order Diptera; family Rhinophoridae; genus Melanophora; species Melanophora roralis. Next base: position 8,505,050 of record OY757191.1, read on the forward strand.
TAGCAACATCCCCAAAGATCTGAGAGTTTCACTAGTAAAATGCGACATTTTTAATTATGTGGACAAGTATTTAAACAAACTGGAAGCACATCCAAATCCGCTCGCTCGAAATATTTTGCAATATAGTGGACACACTCGTCTGAAAAGAAGGGATACTATTGCACTTAGATGAAACTACTGAATTAATTAATTTTATTATGAAGACTTGAATTTTAGTCTGGCACTGGCTGGTCTAATAAAAATAAATAGTTTTAAGATTTGAACACTTATTGTTAGTTCCAAAAATTCAATAAAAAAATATGAAAAAAAATGATTTTCCTTCACTTCAAAATGAGGTACCTTCACTTAATTGTGAATAAAAGCGAAACCCAATCATCATTCATTCATGATTTTTTTAAAATAAAAAATTTGACTTTTTTACTTCAACAACCATTACTCAGTCACTCTTTTACCGATGACATTTTTATTATGAACTTTTTCTTCTCCAGGGCATGTTCCTATATAAGGGCTGCATACAGCATTGAAGAATTGGTAACCGTAGCCAATAGCTTTATGTTCTTCAGTATTAAAAATATCAACTGTGAATATGTTCTCAATTTTACTTTAATTTAGGCCAGTGAAATCAATCAATGTTTTATAAGAAAGTACAACAATTGGTATATGTAAAAACATTATTTAAAAATAATTTTATAGAAATTTTATGGCAAAGTAGATAGCAACGATTAAAGTTCCTTCTTACTGAGTTACTTTGTATTTTTAATTAAATTTTCCTGTCAGTTTTCAACAAACTAAATTGATTTTATTGCTATGGAAACAGATTCCGAAACTTCAGAAATTTTTTAAAATTTTTCCGTTTTCCCAGGAAATTAAAAGGTAAGAGAAACGTTCCAGTAAACAAAAATATTCTTAAAAAAAATAAAACTGGAAGTAGAGTTACAAACAGCCAAAAAATATAAAAAAATATAGGTACGTTTGAATTTCACAGTACTGTACTTTTAAATAAAGCTTATAGGCCTAACAGTTAGCCAGCCGGCCGGCTTAGAAATATTGCAACAGATATATAAAAATACAAAATTTTTTTTAAAGCTGCTCTCGTTTTTCAATTTTAAGCCAAACAAATTGTTATCAATGAAAAGTTTATTCTCAGCATTTTATATGTTCTCTAGTAAATCCAGGCACTGAGACAATCGTTTTGACAACTCTTTTTATTTATTGGCAAAGAAGATTTTTTTTGTTCCTTTTGAAGCTGAATTTCAGTTTACTTTTGAAAGAGTTTAGTTTATTCTATGTTGTTTTTTTTTTGTACTATCTATGCTGTTCTATGTTTCTAGTGTTTTTATTTTATGCAATAGAAAACATATAAATAGACAAGTCCGACTTAGAAGTTTTACAGTTTTAATTAATTTTTTCAGCACTCAACAGCTCAAACATCAATTAAGGAATACGCATTGGATATTGAAATAAATGTAAGAAATATTAAAAGTGGAATATTGGAATAAAAGTGAAAAATTGAAAAAGTGACAACGTGACAAAGAAGAATATGAGTGAGTTTTTAGTGATTTCAAAAAAAAAAGTAAAAAAAAATTAAAATAAAAAAAAATTATTAAAAACAAAAAAATGCAATAAAGAAGCTGAAAAAATAGCAATTTTATTAAAAAAAAAATACTGGTTAAAACTGTTAGTTTTTTAAAATTATAAATAAAAAAATATAAAAAACTGAAAAAAATAAAAATAATTTCAAAACTATTAATTTAAAAACAACTTGTTCATATTAAATTCGTTCTATAGATCCTCGTAAAGTTAATAAGTTTAAGATGAATAAGCCAAAGAAAAAAAATTGTATTTTCAAAACTATTTAATCATCATATAGTTTTAAACGTTTAATCATGTTTTTTTTTAATAATAAAAAGCATTTCAAAAATATTATTAAAACTTATTTAAAAAAGCGATTGACTTAATAAAACCTTTTTGTTAAAAAATTTATAAAAATTACAATTAAATATAAATATATAATAAAAAATAATTTGTGGCCCTAAAAAAATATAAAAAAATTCGTTTAAAATATGATTTATAAAATCATTTAAATTAAAAAAAAATATATAAGTGCATAACTGAAATTCTTTAATGGGACTTGTTACAAAAAAGTGACCTTAAAGGGTTAAAAAAAATATTGCATCACAAATAATTTATCAAAAATTATTAATAAAAAATATTTAAAAAAACAGAATCAAAAGAAGTTAAAAAAAATATATATTAAAAATTACAATATTTGGAACGGCAAAAACCCTCTAAAAATATAATAAAAAATAAAACTTCAGCTTTAAGTTTTTCTTAAATGTCTGCAACTTCAAACAGGAAATACAATTATAAATAATTTATTAAACAAAAACACACGCATTTTTTCATTCATAGTTTCATCTATATTTAGTGTTTTAAAAGAAGAAATAGTGATAAGAAATTCTTCTTTTAGTTTTCAATGCGATTAAAAAAAAAACTTTCGAAATAAACATACAAATAATCAAAAATACATAATGAACTCTAACATCTGCTTTGAAAAAGAAGAAGAAGAAAAGTCTTAATGTGAAAAAGTAATTAAAATTGTAAAGAAGCAGAGGCGCACAAAAAAGTGAAGTTTAAAAGTGGCGGGTTTCTTTTAAATTTTTTAATTGTTGTAGTGATTTTTTTGTGGTAATTTTAATTGAAGCATATAATTTACAAAAACTTTACGGCACTAATTGACTAAAAATGTTCATCAATACTCTTTAATCGGAACCAGCTTATTTTAAAATTTATTTTTCTAGGTTGTTTAAGGTCTTCGCGTGGTATGTAACCTCCTGGCTTCCATTCTAATACTTTTAATATTTTTCGTCGTTGTTTTCGGTTTTTTATTTTTTGAGAAAAAACAACTTTTTGAACAATGTTTTATATATTTGTTGATTAGTTTTGATATCTGACTTTCAATTTGCAAAGCATTTTGTAGGCATCAATTGGGGAAACTTCTTATAAGCGCTCGATGTTTTTGTGTTTGCGAGCCAAGTTTCCTACATATTTAGAAGAAAAGGTGTAACATAGGCCTTATTATTTTAGTTTTTGTGGTCAACGCGTTGGATTTTAAAAATATTAGAGATTGATAATAAGTCATGAATTCAAAAAACAATATTGAAAACTAAAATTTTTCACATTCATGCTTTCTGCGGAAAAAAGAAAATATAAATATTAATTTTCGGACAAAGTTCTTCACCTTTTGCCCCTAATATACTAATAGAGCACCAAATTTGTCACAAAAAATTTAAAAGAAGAATAACACTATATTAGGACTTCCAAAAAATTTATGTATTATTTATAATAAAAATCCCACTAAGAGAATCATAACATTATGCCACACATCTCAACATTTTTCTTGGCCTTTACTGACCACTTAAAAACAGTTGAGATTTAGAATTCTATTGGTTAATTTTTTTTATTTTTTTTTTATTTTTTTTAAATTTAAGATTTCTAAAGGGGATTGTATCAAGCCTAAGATGGCAATACTCGATTTTACTAATAAACCTCCCAAAAAGACTTGGAACAAAATTTTTCTAAAGCCGCATAAATTTATTTCTTTTTTCTAACTCTCAATGGTTTCAGAATTATTTGGCCCGCATTAATAAAAAATTTAAATTTTTTAGAAAATTTTTATTTTCTGAAAACTAACTTTAAATAGATAATAAAATTACAGATGTTTTAAATCATGAAAAATTTCTTCAGAGAAAAACGATGAACAAATTCTGGTCTTATTCACAATAAAGTGTAGCCTGAATGTAAAAGAAATTGAAATTTTTAGGGCCTGTTCAAACGAATATATCTTAATTTACTTTTGAATAGCCCATTTTTGTAACAATAATACAGCGTGTCTGGGGGCAGATTTACATTTTCAAACTTAAACGAAAAACGTAATAATTAACACAAAATTTTATTATATTATTCAAAGCCACGAAAAATAGGCAATTGTCATTATAAACCCTCTCTTTGAGGTAGACCCATAAAAAATCCATGAACCAGGCGGTGACCATGGGATATCCACAAAGCGACTGATCAGTTTTTGGCGAAAATTTTCCCAAAGAAAATTCATCGAAGATTTGGCTGTGTGTGCGTTCAGTCGCCCTATCCTGTTGAAACCACGTGTGTAGCTGCGGTCGATAAGCTCGTAGATTTGGCAAAAAGAATTCTGTAATAATGCGTTGATAATTTTTACCATTGACAATCGTCACCTGGCCTCAAGAATTTTTGAAAAAAATTTTCCAATAATTTCATGCATGAATAAGGCACACCAAACCGTTACCCTGGGGCAATACAATAATCTTTGATATTTCACTTGGGGGTTGTGGGTTCTTGGAGACCAGCAACGGCAATTTTGCTTGTTGGCGTGGTTTCTTCGTTTAAAAAAAAAATGAGATCAAGAGTTGTTGTCGGTAATCAACTAAGTAGACCAAAAGTATTTTTTTTCAAATTTTTGGTCCCTTTAAACGATTTTTGTTTTTGTATGTTTTTAATATTAGGAGTCTTAAAATATTGAAATAAGAGCTGTTGATTCAGACCTAGCTCAAAAGATAAACAAATCTAGAAGCATTTAAGTAAGAAGGTCGAGATAGGAAATCAATTAAATGGAAAAAGATAGTTTTTTTTAACATTTCCTTTTTTTATTATTTGAGATTATTAGTCCAGAAATATAAAGTAAGAAGCTGTTGCCCCATATTAAGGTTGGAAGTCATATATAAGGACTAAAGAGACTTTTGCAATTTATTTTATAATTTTCTTAAATTTTTTTAAATAATGAGATTAAAAATTTAAAGCTAAAGGCTATTGACACATACTGATATCGAAAATCAACTCATTGAACTAAAAGTACTTCTTGCCCATTTTTGGTACCAAAATATTGGTATTTTTTGTATTATTTCAAGATTTCTAGTATAAGAATCCATCATTAAGGATTTTTGGCCCAGCTCAAGGTCGAAAAAAAATATTGTGGCTCTTTTTTTTGACTTAGCATTTTGAATCTGTTAGTTTAAAGTTAATTACTATTGGCCCAGATTGAAATCGGAATTAAAATTTTTTCAGATAAAAAATTAAGAAATATGAAACTAAAGGGCTATTAATCCAGGTTTTAATCAAAAATCAACCCAGGGGATTAAAAAGAATTTGGCATAATTATTTTATGACACCAAGAACTTTGTTTGAGCGATACGGAAATTTTGCAGGCCCCTTTTTTTAAATTTAAAAACCTCTACCACCCTGTTAAATATTTTGTAAATACTTCACTATGCTCCTGAAATGTTTGCTTAATGTATTTATATATAAAAGATAATGTATTTTTTATTTATTGCACCTAATAACACAAAAATGAATGAGTTTGCTCCAATTTTATTTTTGGAATTCTTGTTTTAATCTTTTATTTAATTTGTTTCATATATTAGATTATTCACTCTACAATTTAAACTTATGCCTTATTAAATTTGTTGTTGCTGTTTTATGATTTATTTTTTATTTTTTTTAACAAGTAACTAAAATTAATAAACTAAAAAAATAAACAAAAAACCAAAGAACTAAAAGACTTAAAATAAAATGTATTTAAAAATATTCTGGTTGCTAGTAACCAGTTGTATTATTATACAAATTGTAACTGCTGCCTCTGCAGGAGGTTCCGAAGGAAATGTTAAAGGCAAACATGGAAAACGTGTTAAGAAATTAAGAAAAGTAAAAACGAATAATAAGAAACTTTTGGATAGGCCTCAGGCCGAAGAACCCAAACCGGAAGTGGCTGACTTAGATGATTTAGAAAGTTATGATTATAACAACTATGATGAAGGTGGGTAACTTAGAGTTAATAAATTAAAAATCAAATAATAATTTATATATTTTACTTCAAAAATAAATATATGAAAATAAAACTATTTTTTTAAATTTCATAAATACTTTAAAAAACCTCATTTAAATTATTAACATAAATATTTTATGTTTAGCTAAGACAGTGACCCTAATATTTAACAGACTATTTCCAAATATTATTAAACATAAACATTTGCAAACAGATTTAAGCGATAAAGTAAAAAAAAACTTGAAACACTTTTGTAACCAATTCATCTTCATCGTTATCATCTGGACAGCGACATCATTTTAGTCATAATCATTATCGTTTTCATCATCATTATCATTTTCGTTGTCATTTTATTGCTTAAACATATTTTTCAATTAGTAACAAATGGCGCTATCTATCATCATCATCATCATAATCATCAGCATTAATGTTGGTGATGTGCGCTTTGTAAGCGCCAACATTAGTTTTCAAACATAAATAAATTTGTATTTTTTGCTTAATCTTTGGGCCACAATTTTCAATTATCTATTGAAGTGCTTTGTTTTTGTGTTTTGTGTCATTAGTAGAATTAAATGAAAAGCGTGAATTATTAGCTTGTGTAAATAGTCGAAGCTTGTATGTGTGTGTATATGTGTGTGAGTATAAGCAAACATTTGTAGTTTTACAGTGCAACCGTTATTAGTGTGACCATTAATAATTTCAAAGAATTAATCTTCTAATAAGACATGTATTTTTCTAAAAATATATGTAATTCTAAACAGCTTTTGACCTGAACTTTGAAAGCAACATTGCTTGAGCTACAGGCATAGGCAGGGACATACATATTTAAACTAATTTAAAATCAACCTCAAAGCTCTAAATTATCTTAGAAAAACAATTTTTGCCATTTGACTCGAAGTGAAATTTACTCGATCGATCGAAATGTCAATGCTTTTAATAAAGGAGTTTTAATAAGTATTTATTAATTTCGATTCGAATTTAATACCACGATTTGGCCCGTGATTTTAAAATTTTAGCCAGGGGTCAAATCGTCGCATTCGATTCGAAATTGAAAAATTCTTATTAGAATTTTGAAATTACGATTTGTTTTGAATGCCGTAACTTTCCCTCATGACTAAAAAGACAACGCATCAGACTTTTATGAAAAAGATCATGTATGTATAACAATTTTTAAATGATATTCAGGATTTTATCCAAAAGTTCTTAGTTTATTTAAAGAGTTTGCCTAGATGAATTTAATTGGTTATCAGCAGACTTTAATCAAATTCTTAAAAACCCCATAAAAATTTTTTGCTTCTTTATATAATAACATAAATAAACTTATTGAGAATTACTGTGAATAAACTTAAACATTCAGAAGTTCCTTTAAAAACTCAACAAGCCATTTTTGGCTATTAGCTGGTTTGATTTTCCCCCTTTTACGTGGATAACCATTGGTTATCACTAGCTGTATTTAAAGGGCTACCAAAAAAAAGAAAACCTTTTCGCATTACAAAAATTTTCAAATTTTATTCAGGATTTGATAATAAATAAATGAACTAAGGAAATTTGGATCAAATCTTGAATAATACTTGGAAATCATTATTAGTTCACTAACGTACTAGTTCTAACTTGAATCACAAAGTATGGCATACTCTTTTCCTATTCTACATTTTTGTTTCTTTTTTTATATCCTTGAAAAGAAATTAAAAAAAAATATTGAAATTTCTTAGGGACATTAGTTTTAATCTTATTTATGATCTGCCCAAATTTCTTTCAATTCCGAGCAGGAATATGCCTACTTGAAGAGTGTCCTTTTTTAAAAATATAGAAAAGTAGCATAAAATAAGATTATCTCCTCTCCATGTTAAGTGCGCAAACCTTAATTGATAAATAAAAATTCAAAATAAAAATTTTAATATATAAGCTTCAAGGATTAATGTCCTTTCTGAAATTTTTTTAACAAAGAGAAATTTATTATATTTTAGGGAAAATACGTTAGCTATATCATGCTTAATGGCATGTCCAAATTTGTTTTAATTTTAAGCAAGGTTGCGTCTACCTAATGGTCAGAAAATTATAGACAGTTTATTTCTAATAATTCTGAGCAAGTATACATACGACTTAATTTAAAATGTTTTTGCCAGAAAATTAAAAATAAAAAAATTTCCTTATTTGATAAGGTGCACAAAGCCTTAATAGATAAAATATAATCAGATATCTTCGTTTTACCTGAGAAAAGTTAGAAATTTTTCCTTCAAAAACTTTGTTAGTTGATCGCCATATAATTAAAGTTGCCTTGAACAGGAACTGAAAATGTCAAATATCTTGCACAGTCGCACGTGGTCGCAAAATAAATCTATTTTGTATAAGAGCATATCGTCACAGAAAATGCAAAACGCCCTATATAAAATTTAAAAATTTTTTAGAAGGAGCAAGCATTTTTGTGTAAATAAAAAATATATTTACAACTAACACAAATTTTTGCTATATATGTTAGTTAAAAAGGATCAACAAATTAATTTCTGCTGAAAAAAAGAGTTTTGCGAGATGACGTACATATTTGAAGGCTATAATTTACAGAAAGCCAATTTTAAATTTTTTGTTAGATAGGGCGTTTTGCATTTTCTGTGACGATATATGGTTGCACTGCTAGTATTTAAATAAATTAGAAAAATGGTCTTAAAACTTTTTAATTATTAATGCTTATTAGTCTTACCAACTTTCAAAATAACACTAAAGAGCATGTTGTAAATATATATTTTGAAAAAAATAATTCTTCATATTTCAATCCCGTTTATCGACAATATTTGTCATATTACCCATTTAACATATTCCTAATAGCTTGCATATTTTCTTACATACTCACAAGAAAACTTCCAGTTTCCAAAATATTTTTTTTTAATTTTAGCCATCATCACCACTGTGCGACGTTTCAATCAAAATTTGTTAATGTTAGTTGGCAAGTTTAAAGTTAATTTTTTTTAATAAATTTATTGCAATACCATATGTTTAAATTAAGGTCCTTAAGGTCATATTTCTTTTATTATATTTAGGGTATTCGAAAAGTAGTCATATGTCTTTAAAAATAAAACGAAAAAATACTACTGTTGTGAGCATCCGATCATAATTAAGTGTGCCTTTTTAAATTTGAATCAGCTGCTGGAGAAAACAGAAGAATGAGTAATTTCAAAATGTTTTAAAATTAGTGACTGCGACTTGTTAACTACATCAACGGCTTCACTAAAGAGTTTCGGCTGCCCGGCTCAGGTTTCTACTGCTTATGACAAAACAACAAACACAGTTCAAAAAGTCTTATTATTATAGAACTTTTTTCTTTAAAGCACAACAACAATTTTTTTAAACTATTTAAATATTAAATGTTTAAAACAATATGACTTGATAGCATACAGTTTGAATACCCCAATTGTTTAATAAATTCAAATAAAAGTTCTTATAATAAAAAAATAATGTAGCAAGTTTGTTTCATTTTAATTTTACTACACTTTTTGTAAATACCTCAAATTTTTTTTGAGCCAAGAAATAAAATGACTGACCAATATACCTACGCTTTGGTCCCCCAGTGAACAATATAAACATTTGCATTTGAAATCAAAATCAGTAGTTTATTTTCACGCCAGCAGCAAAACGACTGTTCTTTAAAAGTCCAACAAATGCATAAATAAAGAATAATAATTGTAAAGTCATATGCATAAATGAGCACAAACGCACTCTTAATTACCTAAAGGGGAAAGAAAAAAAACCAAAAATATATAAAAGAATACATATATGATTCATTGATAAAAAGAAATAAAAAAATGTTTAAAATAAATGTATAAAATTTCTAATTGTGTCACATATCTATATGTGTCTGATTTACGTTTACATTTAATAGTCAATTGATACAATTCTTCTCTATCTTAATTTTTGTTTAATTTCTTTGCAGATGTTGAAAATGGTGCTGATGTGGAAAACTTTGCAACGCATGAGGAAGGTATATGTTTAAACTAAAACAAATAAGAGCATTATATTCGGCTATGCCGAATCTTATATACACTACACAACGTGTAGGTGTTTTTATACTAATTTTTTCAATTTTTTTCTGGCAATCCCTTTAGGAGTTGGGGATAGGGGAAGTAAGTATGTTCTGGGAAAATATTTGCAAGGAAAAGTGAGTGGGGATCAGTTCTATATTGCCCTATTCATGGGCACCCTGGAAGCTGTTGGGAGGGATTTATTAAAATTTCTAAAACTTTGTATGGGAGCTCCCTTAGGAGGTGGAGTAAGTATGCTATAGGAATATGTTAAGGAGGGGAAATTAATAGGGCTCCGTATTACACTTTATTCCTCTAAGGCCGACTCTGAGGAAGCTATAGGTATTTTTACATCATTTGTTTAAATTTTGTGTGGCAACCTTCCTAGGTGATGGTGATAGGTGGTAAGTGTGTTCTAAGAATAAGTTTGGGAAGAAAAACTAATGGTGGCCTGTGATAACATTTATTCCTCAAAGGACAACTCCGGGGAAGATAGGGGCTGGAGATAGGGTTACATGTGTTCCACAAAAATGTTTAGTTAACTGGGGCCGGCCTTACATTTGATATTTTAGGAGTACGCTGGCAGCCGAGGGAGCGGTCTAAAAAAAAATAATTAAACTTTGTGTGGCAACCTTGTTAGGGGGCGGATCTAAGGAGTAAGTATGTTTGTAATGGGGGTCGGTCTTATAGTGCATCCATGTAGGTGTTAATGCTACATTGGGAGGTTTCATAAAGTTGACTTCAACCATAAGCCGGACAGACGGACAACGCTAAATCGACTTTCCTATATAAAATGACCAAGAAAATATATACTTAATGGGGTCGCAGAGAAATATTTAAGAAATTACAAACGCAACGACAAACTTATTTATAACCTAAGTGATAAGTGTGAAGGGTATAATAATGTTTATGAAAAATATTTGCAAGAATTTCTTTCCTTCTTTTAGTAGTGGCTACTTCTACGCTCCGTACTCGGACTCCTGAGAATGTAATTGCTGCCTTTTCTTGTCATTTCGAAGGCAATTGGTATCGCGAAAATGATGAATTTATAAGTGAACGTGATGGTTGTGTTCATAATTGCAAGTGTTTTAAAGGCGAGGTAATTTGCAGAGCTCCATCATCCTGTAATCCAAACCGGGGAAATGTAAATAGACAGCCACCAGATGAAATTCCTGTAACCACTGCCAAACCTATAATGCCAACGCCAACAACAACACAACCACAAACTCCTGCTCATAATCCTTTTGACGGTACACTTTATGGTCCCAGAGGTGAACCTGGTTTCACTGGAGCCCAAGGTCCCGCCGGTGAGCCTGGTTATCCTGGTTCGCCCGGTAATCCGGGTGTGCCTGGAAATCCCGGCCCTCCTGGACCCACTCCAGACATGAATTTTTATCATCAACAATTAGCTGCTGAATATGCTAATTCGGAAAAGGGTCCAACGGCACCTCTCTATGCTCCTCAATTTATACATGCTGCGACTGGACAAGCTGGGCCTCGTGGCCCTCCCGGAAATATAGGACCATCTGGACCACAAGGTTTTCAAGGCACTCGCGGTGAAACAGGTGAACCTGGTTTACAAGGTCCTCCTGGACCTATGGGTCCGCGAGGTTTGCCCGGTCCCCCTGGTAAAGACGGTTTGCCTGGTGAAGATGGTGAAACTGGCCCGCAAGGATTGGCTGGTACACCAGGTCCTCGTGGTTTGCCTGGTCTGACAGGGCAGCCCGGCATAAAAGGCCATCGTGGTTTTCCCGGATTGGATGGTGCAAAAGGTGATCAAGGTGCTGCCGGTGAAAAAGGCTCCACGGGTGCAATGGGTCCTGTAGGACCTATAGGTGCAACCGTAAGCTCTAACTGATTTAAAAAAAAATAACATAATTTTAATAATGTCGTATTTTTAGGGGCCCCCTGGACCTCGAGGGGAACGTGGCCGTGAAGGTGCTGCTGGTCAACCTGGCGCCAGAGGCTTAGACGGTAATCCCGGTACACCTGGACAGACAGGTGCTATTGGCAAACCTGGTCCACCTGGCTTTCCTGGCATACCTGGTGCTAAAGGTGATGCAGGCCATATAGGACCAAAAGGTGATCAAGGTTTACAAGGTCCACGGGGTGAAGCTGGGCGTCCTGGGGCTACAGGAGAGAATGGTTTACCCGGTTTACCTGGCAAAGAGGGTTTGCTTGGTGATAAGGGTTCTATGGGTGCCCCTGGCATTGCAGGACCTCAAGGTTTTCCTGGTCCTCGGGGTCCAGATGGATTACCTGGCAGTGTTGGTGAGCCCGGAGTTAAGGGTGCACCTGGACAACCTGGTGAAAGGGGTATTAAAGGTTAGCTCCACTGCAAACATTTTTTATTTTAGTTTTTTTTTCTTATAAGAATTTTACCTGAAAAACAAAAAACTATTTTACTTTTTCTTTTCAGGCGATCAAGGTAGTAAAGGCGAAACTGGCCAACAAGGTGCACGTGGCTTACCTGGCACTGTAGGTCCTGAAGGCAAACGTGGAAAACGTGGTATGCGTGGTCCAACTGGACCTGTTGGTCCCACTGGAGAAAGAGGTTCACCTGGCTTACCTGGGCTACCTGGTTTAGATGGTCCCATAGGTCCCAAGGGTGTACCCGGCGATAGAGGCATACAAGGTCCTGTAGGTATTAAGGGTAGCCCTGGTGATATTGGTCCACCTGGCGTTCCAGGAGTTCAGGGTTTGCGTGGTTTATCTGGTCGTGTTGGTCCCGCTGGGCGTCAAGGCTCCCCCGGAGAACGCGGTCTTTCCGGTGCAGATGGAAAACCTGGTGAACAAGGCCCTCAAGGTCTTCAGGGTCTTCCCGGTCCAATGGGTGTGCCAGGTGATAAGGGAATTCCGGGTGAACAGGGTAAAAGTGGAGAGCCTGGTGCGGCTGGACTGCCGGGTCCTCGCGGTGATAATGGTAAAGATGGTTTACCTGGTGCTCAAGGACCACCTGGTCCCCCCGGTCAAGATGGGGCTAGAGGCGAAGCAGGTCCCACAGGTCCAAGAGGTTTTCAAGGTTTACCTGGGGTTGCAGGCAGCCCTGGGGCTTCGGGAAAGGATGGTGCCCAAGGGCCCCCAGGTCCGCAAGGTCCTGTGGGTCCAGTAGGCTTAAGAGGTGAACGTGGTTATCCTGGCGAAAGAGGATCAATTGGTCAACCTGGTACCCCAGGAGAAAGGGGCGAAGCTGGCAACCCTGGTCATGATGGACCACCCGTAATATATTTTCTATTAAAAGCCTTTTAAGTCTTTAATACTCCTTTTTTTTAGGGTGCTCCAGGCAAACCTGGTACAAAAGGTCACATGGGCGCTCCCGGCATGATGGGCATGCCTGGGCATAAAGGTCTTCCTGGTCCAGTTGGTATTAAGGGTGAACGTGGCAGTGCTGGTCAAACTGGCCCTGAAGGTCCAGCTGGTCGTCCCGGTGATCGTGGACTGCAGGGCAATGTTGGTCCCCCTGGAGCACCTGGTGAAAGTGGTGAAAGAGGAGAACCTGGTAATCCTGGAACCCCCGGTGAACAAGGTGCAAATGGTGCACCTGGCGAAAGAGGTCCTATTGGTCCTGCTGGCCCTCCTGGATTTCAAGGATCACCTGGTTTAAGCGGTCTACCAGGTGCAAAGGGTGATCGTGGTTTAATGGGCATAAAAGGTGAACAAGGTAATATAGGTCCCCAAGGAATTCCTGGCGAGCAAGGTATACCTGGCGCTATAGGTTTGACTGGGCCAAAGGGAACCCGCGGTGAAGCAGGCCTAAGAGGCGAACCAGGCTTAAGTGGATTACCAGGAAGGCCTGGTGATGTAGGGCCACCAGTAAGTACTTGAAAAAACCATTTGAAATAAGATTTTTTTATATTAAAATTTTTTTGAAGGGACAACCAGGTAGTCAAGGTCTACCTGGTGAAATTGGCCACCCTGGTCTTAAAGGAAACCCTGGCGAACCTGGTCGGCCAGGTATGCCTGGCACTGCTGGCTTACAAGGTCCTCCTGGCTTAGAAGGCCAAAAAGGAGAAACTGGAAGTGATGGTCCACCAGGTCCTGCTGGTAATCCCGGTCAACAAGGTTCTCAAGGAGATCGTGGCATGCCAGGTATACCTGGCCCTCCAGGTGCTGCAGGTCTCAGAGGCTTAAGAGGAGCTCAAGGTGAACCTGGTCAGCCAGGTAAACCTGGTAAAGAAGGTGCCCCCGGACCTCAAGGTTTATTAGGTCCGCCTGGAACTCCCGGTCCTCTAGGAGAACGAGGCCCTGAGGGCCCCCCGGGAAAACCAGGGCCTGCAGGTATTTCAGGTCGTCCTGGAGATAAAGGTCCACCAGGCCAACAAGGAAATCAAGGTCCAGCGGGAAATCCAGGTCTACCGGGTCCTCCAGGACCTGTTGGGTCAATCGGTCCTCATGGCGAACGTGGACCTAAAGGTGAAACTGGTCCCCAAGGTTTGGAAGGACCCATGGGTCTTAGAGGCAAAGCTGGTCCCCCCGGTATTGAAGGTCCAAAAGGAGAAACTGGAGAACCTGGTCCCAAAGGTATCAAAGGTCACAGAGGCCTAATAGGTCTACAAGGTATGCCTGGTTCACCAGGAGTAAAAGGAGACAATGGCCTGCCGGGTACACAAGGAGCACCAGGAAAGCCAGGTGATATGGGCATGAGAGGCCCGCAAGGCAGAGATGGTAATCCTGGTCCACCAGGTCAACCAGGACAGCCAGGACCAAGAGGCTCAATGGGTAATGATGGCAAATCCGGTCCGGTAGGCCCAGCGGGTCCTCCAGGTCCACCTGGTGCCCCCGGAGAAACGTTAGGCTATGACATAGCTGCATTAACCGCTTTGCTTAACCAAGGCCAAACCAAAGGCATAGATATTCAAGGCGACCAGCCTTTAATCGAACAGTTTGGTGAAGGTTTGTCCGATGAAGAAAAGCACGCTTTGGTTCTTAAGGCCTTTGAACACGTTAAAGCTTCTTTTGAACGTTTAAGGCGACCCAATGGCCAGCAGTTGGCACCAGCTAAAACATGTCGTGATTTATTTGCTGCTTATCCAGAATACAATTCCGGTGAATATTGGATTGACCCGAATGAAGCCGATCCTCAAGATGCCATTTTGGTTTATTGTGAAAAAGAGAGAAGGGCATCATGTATTATGCCGCAGCCCAGAGAAACTAAAGTAATTAATTATAAAGGAAATGAAAAGGAGATATGGCTTGGTGAAGTTGCAGGAGGCATAAAGATAAATTATAAAATCGATTCCCATCAAATGGGCTTTCTGCAGTTGATGTCTGCTAAAGCTTCTCAACAAATAACGTTCCATTGCCGAAACATTGTCGCTTACGAGGATGATGAGAAAAGTTCTAGCAGGTAAGCATTTTTCTAAAAGATCCTAAGCAATTTACTAAATAAAACAAAATCCTTGTAGAAATGGCCTAAAGTTATTATCTTGGAATGATGCTGAACTAACAGCTAAAGGTCCACAACGTTTGAAATTTGAAGCTAAAATAGATGGCTGTAGAGTAAGTGTATTTTAAAAGTGCTTTGAAATAAAAATTTATTTGAATTTCAATAACTTGCAATAATTTAATTCCAGAAACGTTCTAATATATGGGATAAGACTATCATTACCTACACAACTGATAAGTCCCAACGTTTGCCAATCATCGATATCGCGGTACGAGATGTAGGCGATACAAATCAAGAATTCCGCATTGAATTGGGAGCAGCTTGTTTCTATCCTTGAAACTGATTTTTGTTTCTCTTTAAGTCCTTAATTAGATATAAATTAAACTTATTTTTTAAAATATTAGTTTAAGTCCAGACAGACTTTCTTAGCGCAGTAAATTTTGCTACGAATTTATATTTTTAGTTGCTTTTAAAAATACGAATGCTTGTAAATTTTTAATTTTAAGATGAAAATATGTTGATATACAGAGTTAATTATAAGTTTTATTTTAGTTTCAATAAGTTTGTATGTGCCTTTATCTAATATTAAGCGAAAACGAATAGAAAATTAAAGAAAAAAATTTTAAAAATAAAAATAAATTGCACATAATGAGTTATTTATATTAACAGTGGATGCAAAAATTACTGTTGCGTTAAAGAATGACTAAAAAAGTATATTTTTTAAAGAAATTTAAATTCAACAAAATTTTACCGAAATGTTTTAAGTAAAAATTTTTTTTTCTTTTTTCATTTTTATGAAAATTTTGTAAATTTGTGTTACAACAGAAGCCAAAGAGTTTTTTTTAACAAAAATAGGTTTACAGGTCCCAGAAGCACTCTATAAAAATGTCACTCGAGTGTTATAAGAATGTAAAAAGGTTAATGATTATGCCGACACCACATACGCGGTAGGGGTACTATGCGTTCAAACAGATGTATGTTACGCCCCAATAGAATGATCTAAGGCCCGCCTTCAAGTATATCGATCGATTCAGAAGCACTTCTGAAGTCAATTTAAGTATGTCCGCTTAGTCGTTTGGCCCTTCGGCTGGGTGTCCTTTTATATTTGTGATCAAATTACAAGTCGCAATTTTAAATATTTTCTTTTGAAATGTCATGAAACGGCTTGGGTTAAGTAAAAACTAAAACATTAATTTCTTTATTTGCAAAATAATAAGTATTTAGTAAGTATTGAACTTAAACCTAAATAAAAATTAAAATTGTCTTCAAAAACAAATAAATAAAGAAAAATGCCCCAAGCTTATCAATTTGTTTAACATATTGAATATTTTTAAATATTTTGGCATCCCTTTTATTATTCATATTTCGTAAAACTTTTGTCCGTTTTGAAACTTATTGTGTTTGTTTTTGTCTCCCACTGTCTGCATTAAATACAAACGTACACCGGTGCAAAAGCTAAATACCTCTACAATTATAAAGCCTAACACGTTGCTGTGTTTAAAGTTACTTAAAGGTGTGTGCATTTAACGAGAGCGCAATTGAATAACAAGGCTAAAATACAAGCATATATGTGGGTATAAACATATGTTTGTAAGCGTTTAAAGAGTTAAGTCTCTGGTTTTATGTATGTGAGTGTATTCTTTTATATATTTCAGTGCCAGTTTAAATATGAGCCTGCATGTGCCTATGGCTAATTCCACGAAAAGCGACACATCATTTGAAAAAATAATTTTTTATTTTTGAAAAAAAATCCATTATTTACCATTCAAAAGAGAAACAAAATACACAATAGGAAAAAAATAATTTGTCACTTATTTCTTCCGTTCATGCACTGATTTTTCATTTGGTGAACTGATTGAAAATTTGTGTACTGAAATGTACTGATTTTGACAAATTAGGGCAAACGTGTATAAAAAGTATTCCTCTAGCAAGAGAAATTGTATCAAAATTCTCTCTAATCGAGCCTTGAATTGATTGACAGCTCTTCAAAACTTTGTATATATTTTTATATTTATTTTCTGAATAAAATATCAACCTCCGGCCTGTTATTTAACTAGAAAATTACAAACACAGCATTTAGACTATGTTACTTGTAACACGTTACTGTAACATGTTACTTTTTTTGAGGGCGAATTGGGTAGAGAAGGCAGAGACGTTACAAAAATAACACGATTTCCGTTTTTAATGTTACTTTTTGACGTTTCTCTTTTGACATTTCCGTTTTTTCTTCTATTTTTCTTTATTCTCTTTCCTATATGCCATGGTACAGTTACCTTTAAGGTAATTGAACATTACAATAAAGGTAAATGTAAGGTAATTGTTCCATGGTCAAAACGTTCAAGAAGAAGAATAAACAACGAAACCAAAACAAAATGTAAATTCTTGAAGTTTTTGGAAGTTGCTTTAAAACGAAATAAGAAAAGAGTTATGTTACAAGTAAAATAGTATTAATGCCGTGATAGAGGCTCAGGCGAACGGATAGACATACTTTAAGCGAATTAGGAAGGAATTTTAATTCAATTGCCTTAACTTGATGCCGTACAAATTTCATCCCAGAAATAAATGATTCCCCTATTCATATTTTTTGTTTATTTACTTCGCATGAGCTTAAAGCTTTTTTTTAATATTTTGATAAAAATGTCACAGCTGTTACATTCTCTAAAAGGAATTTACTTAAGAAACAAAAGTTTTTTAATAGGAATAAAGTAAAAGCTACCATTAAAAATAAAACAAAATTTTATTTTGTAAGGTTTCACCCGTCACAGCCTGAAAAATAAAAATTTTGAATTTTTTTGATTTATAAGCAAAAATGTCAGTTAAATAGCCACACCCGCTACATTGGAATTGCCCATATGTGCTCCAGTTTCCCAAAATATACATCTACATATTTTCGAAAATACCTTTGAATGTTTTTCATTTGATTAGAGAATTATGTTTCATTAAGCATGAAATTCAAACAAAAATAAATGAAGCATAAACAGAGAGTCGTTAAAACAAAAACAACAACGATGAAAACACTAGCATAACCAAAGGAGCAATTAACAACAACAAAAATATTGATTTATTTTTTTAGGCAGCAAAGGAATTTATAAACAGTTTAGTGTTATCTTCGTTTTACATAAAAAATAAATAATATTTTCCAAAAACCAAACAAATCATTTGGTATTAGTTTGGTTAAAAACATATTATATTGATGTAGTATAGGACAATTATTAGGTATTTAATAAAACAGAATAGAAAATCATCTTAGATATGTATGTATCTCTTAGAGTAAGATTCAGTTAAACGTACAAGGTCATGCTGTTCTAAAGATAAACTGCTAATAAAAAAGCCAACTTAATTTTTACTTCATTTTTATTATGTAATCTGGGACCATTTTATTTAAGTCAATTTAACTCTCTTGGTAGCAATTTGGATTTTAATATGATCAAGCAATTTGCTTTGTTTTTAGTAAAATATTTTGTTAGATTTAAGGCAATTTCAGAGCGATTTCTTCACCAATAATAATAAAAAATAAAACTTATGGTCAATAAAAGAAACTAAACAGCATAAACTGAACTAAAATAAAAAAAAGAACAAGGATTATTAAGCGAAGTCATAAAATTTTCCGAATGTTTTATAAATACCTCACCTTTAATTTAGGTGGTACCAAACAATTTACTATAAAAATCTTAAATTTAAATAAGAAAAAATGCTTCTTGAACTTTCTAAGCATTAAAATGTGTTTTTCTTATGGGTTCACATTCAATTTTTTCCGATTTCTGTTATCAATTATCACAAAAAAAATAAGCTAAAATACCTTTAGTCCTTTTTTTAATTCTATTTATGCACGTATCCACATTTATCTCTCATTTATCGTTACAAAGGTATATAAGAAAATGTAGCTAAATTTGGGGTAAAAGCCATCACTTAGTATAAGTCACCCATAAATGCATTGCATTGTGTTTAGAGTGTTTTCCCAGACCGTAACATCCCGAAAACTCTTAGAAAATTTCGCCAATTTTTATTTCTCGTTTTCCCGAGAATTTTGCGCTGGAATCCCTGTATTTACAGAATAGCTTAGGTATTTCTGTTTATTTTCTTAAATAGAAAACTGTAAACGGATAAGAATTTATTGGTTTGAAATCTCTATAGTCAAAATATTTTTATTTAAACAAAAATTTGTTGCAGACACATAGGCATAGGGGCACTTGCCCTCAACTTTCTTTAAGGGTATATACGAATGTATTTTAGTTTCTTAACTACCAGTACAAACTGTTTAATTTTCTTCATTTGTAGAGCAGGATTCCCAGGAATAAAGGGACTTTAATTTATATTTTTCCGTTTCCCGGGAAGTGACATGGTCCGGAAAGAATAAAACCCTTGTTGTGTTGGTGTTATACAAAAAAATAAGCGGAGAGAGAGAGTAGTTTCTGTAGATAATTAACATTTTTTGATATCAAATATAATACAAAAAACATCTTAAAGAAATTTATTTCAAACACGGATTGTAAGAATTAAGGAAAATTTTCCCAATTAAGTATAGTGCGACCAACTGGCCAGTTGCACCAAAATAGTATGTGCCCTTCTTAAAAGATATGTATCATGTACAAAAACTTGTGTTTTAAGAAGAAGTTATATGCATTTTTCAAAGCGTTTTCCATAACAATATCGATAGAACAGTGAAACATATCCTACATTGCTACCGTGCTCGAGTAAATCAATATGGCAATAAATATACTTCAACGTCACTGATTAATAACTTGGTCGCTTCCTTGTAAGGCCAAGTAGCTGCAAAACAATATACTTTAGAACACTAGATATTGCATAAGAACTGTAAAAATTTTAAAATGATCAGATGGTTTAAAGCTGTTTCCTGGTTGTTTAAAAAAAATACACCGTGTTGCACCCGTCAACACAAGAAAACTTTTTCCGATGAGCGAAAAATCACACTGGATTTCTTCACGCCCAGAATATCAAGAATTTATTTTCCCAACATACATAATATCTATTATTATTGGTGATTCAGAAGGGTCAATGGTAAATGGTGGCTTACCATTTTCTGTAAAAAAAACCCCCAGTAGATCCCCTGAAACTTAAGGATTTCTAATTTTTCAGGACTATTCAAACTGAGATTTTTAAATTTTATTCAAAGGGCCGGCAACTGGAGATTATTGAAACGACTAGTAGTAAAACAACATGCCTTCGTATATTTTATAGAATCACCAATAACAAACTAATAATTATTTTTATCCATCAGAAGAGAATTCATTATAATTTTATTTTATGTTTAGGTGCTTGTGTGCGCCTACTAGTCTGCTACACTTGTTGTACTTAAGAGCTTAACTTTAGCCAGTCTTGGTGAGTGATTTGCAATAAAAAAAAGCCAAACACAGACAACAGCCAAAAATTATCTAATCAACTTATTTCAACTGAAATATTTATTCGACCAACATTTTTTAGCAAATTTCTAAAGCCAATTTTAAAGTTTTTTTCTGCCAACAAAAATTTTCCTCCAAAAAAAGTTTACCCTGAAAACTATGTTTTTGTTAAAAACTTTACGACAACTCAATTTGTTTTTAACAACAAAAAATTTAAGATTAAAAAAAACTTTAAGTCTTAGTGCAACTGGTGCAACAAGGGACTTCCCTCTCGCGATTATCTAGCAAAGGGTAGATTCCACCATTTTTATAAACGAATTTTGCTTAGGGATGATGAAAATTTTTATTTAAATAAAAACATTAATAAACAAAACTGTGACATTTGGATCAAGTATATGTTAAGACATCATTACATCCAGAAAAACTAACGGCTTGAGTTTGCTTTGGTGAAATCACTGGTCCGTACATCTTAAAAAAATGATGTTGTTAAAATGCTATAGTCATTGGTGATCACTACAGAGGCATAATAACTGCCTCTTCATTCATCAATTGAACAACAGTGGCTCTGATTTCAACAAGATGGAGCAGCATGTCATGCAGCTAATGCCGCAATGGATTTTTTTGATAGAAAAGTTTGGTAACCGTAAAGTTTTACGTTCTGCAACAATTAATTTGCCTTAAAAATCGGGTGACTAAACTCTATTAGAATATTTTCTGTGGGCATACGTAAAGCCGCTAGTTTTTTCTCATATGTCTAAAAAGATTGACTATTTGGAGGAAAATATTTGCCACGTTATCGCCAATGTCCAACCACAAATGTAGGAAAAAAGACATCGAAATTTTTAAATTTGTATTAAGCTACGTCCAGGTCAATTATAGAGGTCATATGCCAGAAACGATATTTGAATTATGATGCTTGAAGATTATCTTAAAATAAAGAAATGTCATGCTAATTAAAAATATTCATGTTTGTTTCAATTTCAAAATTTTATGCTTTATGTATGGGTTGAAGGGGTTTATTCAATACAAAACCATTAAGAGATATTACTGATGGCCACAAGTCTAGGTTTACTGCCATCATATTGTTGTTTATTTTTATAATTTTATTAAAAATGCAAACATTCTTTATTTCAAGTTTTGCACTAAATTTTATAAAGATTACATAACTATTTAATCTGAAATATAATTTCTTCATTTTTTATTTACTTTACTGGCCTTTAAATTGCCAACATATTTCAACTTTAGAAAAACCAAATGAAAAAAAACAACAACTATGACCACAAAGACCTTTCTATAACTAAGAGTTTTAAAAACGTTTAAAGCATAACAAAATACACAACAAAAGTTCTTTATCATAAATTGTTGTAAAAGTTTGCCATAACATAACTACAACAACAAGATCTTCAATTGTACTATTAACTTTGATAGAAAATCAATAGAAGATATAAAGTGCAAATATATTTGCAAAATGATTTCTTTTCTCTTCTTGTACCCACATTTATCACTTGCCTGACTTAGAATAAAAGAAAAAGTTTTATTTTTTTTTTCTGGTAAGGAGATTGTGGAAACTATTTAAAATAGAGTTGGAAAGATAAGAAAAGAAAAACCATTTTAAAATAATTGTGAGGATTTTTAATGGTTTAGAAAATTCTTGGCGCAAACAATAATGATGGCATTGCAGTTTTTAACTGGAATCTGGACTAGAGTTGTTAAATGATTAACGGAAATAGAGGTCAATTGTTAGCTGGCAATTAAAAGCAAAACAATAGAAATGGAAGCAAAATGGCATTTGAAAAAAAGACAAAAACCAATTAATTATAATATACAAAGAATATAAATTCCAAAAAAATATTTTAAAGAATTTGTTAAATAAGAACATTTTTGCTTAATTTTTTAATACAAAAGGGCGAGGAAGGCAATCGTATAGACATTTACACTCAAAAACTTCCTGGGCCTAATTTGCACCACTTGAAAGAAAATATGCAAACAAGTGGAAGACTAAAAGAAGGAAACTTTTTAGTCTTTGCCGAAAGAGATAAATCCTTTTTTTTTATTGGCTCTCCCCCAATCAACTGATTTCCATAATAACCCTGATCTAAAATGGCGCTTAGTTCTTCATGAAATGTATTACCCAAATGCTTGACCGTACGAATTTGCTGTCTCAGACATTCTTATTTTTTCTGCCGCCCTTACACATTCTTTAATTATCAAGAGTGCCATGATCAGTTTTGGTCATCCTTGCACTAAATAGACAGGTTCCAAATTTTACCTAAATTGTAGTTCTTAGATCTAGCATTCTCATGTTCATAAAAAAGTAGTCCTTGTTGAGCACCGTAGTAGCCATATAATCTTCAATAATCTACAGTCATTCCCAATCTCAATCTTTTATAACATTCGCCTATTGATGGTCGATTAGTTTTCTTTTTATATTTAAATAAAATTATTTTATTGTTAAATTTTCAATAACAAATTAAATTGTATTATTTTTACCGTCAGACATTGTAAATTAATTTTTAAAAATTTTAAAAAATTTAGGATAACGGGTTTTCTCAGGCCTTTTGTTAAAATTAATTGTTAATAATTATTTAAAGGACTCCAATTAAGAGGTCAAAAGTGTGTCTTAAAAAATTCTAAATTCCTTCAGCTTGGTTTCAAGTGTGGGTAGTCTAGACATTTTCCAATTGC
Source organism: Melanophora roralis (assembly GCA_963583895.1). Lineage (NCBI taxonomy): Eukaryota > Metazoa > Arthropoda > Insecta > Diptera > Rhinophoridae > Melanophora > Melanophora roralis. The sequence continues at coordinate 8,528,348 of OY757191.1, forward strand.
ATCGGGTTCTTTTTATAAAGTTTTTTCACAAGCCCCAGTACCTAGGCATAGATTTATAGTGGCCATCGGCTATGAAGCAGGAGAGATTTTTAAATGTTTTTGTACTTAGTTTTCTTCATTAAAAATATTGGCGGCCAAAAATGATGTTTAAGAAAAATGCACTAAAAGTATTGTGGATTTACTTGTGTTGGCTATATAGCCAAGTTGGTCCTGCTCTGCTTAATAAATGCTTCCCAAGCACTTCAGTTCTTGGACGTGCTCCTTCCGATTTATAAAACCAAGGATCTGCAAGTATTCACCAGCGTTATTCTTCCATCAGTTTGTTAAAGAAGTTGCACGATAAGCTGCCACGGTGGCAAGTGGTTTGGAGAGGTCTCTTCATACTTTTCCTAAGACCTAGTATCAATTAGAGTAATTCGACTAAAGCGTACAAATTTTTCTGGGATCTTATACAAGGACATATTTTTAAATAATTTCTATCTTATCTGCATATCTAAGAGAGCCTTGTAATCGTTAAAAAGTTGAATGTAAGACTCAGAGAGAATCCACATCAAAAGGATATTAATTCTCGACTTTACCAGTATAAACGAGCCCTTAAGATATTTTTCATTGTTAATTTCACTTGTTGACGCTTTCAGATGCTAAATGAGCCAGCCATTTACGCTAAGAAAAGATTTATAAAACAGTCCATAGCTTATAAACTATTGCCTACAATAACCCACACTTTGAACAAAATTTCTTTCATAAATAACTTACAAAATTAACTTTTTAAAAAAAACCTTTAATTTTTATTCTTTTAATTGCAAAGTTATTTTAGAAAAATTTTATAAAACACTTTTAAATATTTTTTTCCTTTATGATTTAATTATTATTAAATTTTATTCTCTTTATATAAATTTTCTATAAATACTTGTTTTCTGTTTTCCTATAACAGGAAATATTTTTATTATTGGAAAATTAATTTTTAATTATTTTTCCTTTAAAGTCATAAGCATTACAATAAAAGTATAAAAAGGATATAAATATTGAATTAAAATGTTTATTATAAATAAATGAATGTTTTCTTTTCACCTAAAAAATGTATTGAAATATAAAAGAAATTAGAAATTTATATAAATTAAGTTTAAATTAATTCTTCATTCAATTGTTGCAAATTTGTTTATCAGAAATTAAAAACAAGAATTGAAAACCTAAAATGGAAAAAACGGGAAATCTAATTACTTTTATTTTTTAATTTAAAAAAATTATATATTATTTTATATTCTCATTCATACATACTTGATAGATTCAAACTAACAAAGGCAATGAAAATTAATTTAAGAAGTAAAATTGAATTTAAACGTATACTTTATATATCTGATATAACAGCAAATAATATTAATCATACGTCAGCACAAACTCATTGAAATGGTGATGCCAACTTCAGTTAAAAGGAACAATTATTGTAAGGAAATCTCTTTAATTTTCTAAAATATATACCAGATATCAAATTGCCGTAAAATTTTTTTAACAATAAAGATTGTTTATACGCAGGGCAAAAAAAAAACTTTAACATATATTCGAACATGCTTTCGTCATTTTTTATCGAGCATTTTTAAAATTATTTTAAAAAATAGTGCTTTTATTAAATGCTTAATTTTTTTTAATATTGAACTCTTATGTTAAAATGTTTGTGTAACATAAATTAATTAAAAATGTGGACTATTGTTAGCCATCATGTAAAATCTTTCTGCAATAAAGGTTTTGGCGCCAAGGGAACTTCTCATTTATTGAAGCCAAGAAAGAATCCAGTATATATAAAATAGCATATACTGCAGCGGAGCGTATCTCAGAGAGAGCGTTTTGTATAGATCAAAACAATTCGTAGTCAGTCTTATTTGTAACGCGGCTGGAGAGAAACTTTCCAGCTTCTTTCTTAAAATCTTTCAATAGATATTAAAACATGTGGCACATATAAGAAATCTTAATTTTCGTAAAGTAATAAACTTAAAGCTTATTTTAGAAGCAATTACAAGAAAAACATTTTGCAAGTTTATCACAATTTTCTAATATCCACCTTAATGTCTTAATGATTTTAAGTAGCATTTTACCTAGGACAGTTTGACACCAAAACGCTTTCCATTCGCCATAATAATTTTGATCCAAAAAGTTGGTTTCAACAAACAAACAGACAGATAGATATGGCTTAATTGACTTGCCATCTGTAAAAGCTCGGAATTGCAAATTTATATTTTTAGAAATTATAAGCGAAATGACAAACTGATTTTTACTCTTCTTATTATTACGTAGGTTGCCTTTTATATTTCGGGATTTGGCAACACTAGTGTTTCAATCTGACAACTCACAGCTTCATCGTAAGGTTTGACATTTTCTAAGTTATACGTACTTAGAACGTTTTGACATACGAGCGCTATTTGCGTTGTTTACAGTAATTCAAAAGATTCAACTCGACCCAAAAATTAAATTTAATCGTGAACGTTTTCGTGCAATTATTTTTTATAACTTTCGACGTGGATGAACTCAGTAACAGTGCATGGATAAACTAAATTCTGTTTTTGGCAATGAAGTTCAATCAACGACCAGTGTTAAGCGATGATATGGTGAGTTTTATCGTGGTCGTAGCTTAATCCAAGACGGAGTTCGTGAATGTCCTGCAAAATCAGTTGTTGTTCCGAAATCCATTGATGCTGTGCATTGACTGATATTGGCAGATCGTCACGTGACCTATCGTGAGATTGAGACTGCCTAAGGCATTAGTGGAACCAGCATGCATTCAATATTGCATGAACATTTGACTGTCAAAACAAGTTTTTTGCGTTGGATCAGACACAATTTGTCAATCGCTCAAAAAAAGGCTCGTGTCGATAAGTCGAAAGAAATGCTCAGAAAATACAATCGCAGTGCTTCGAATTACGTCTATGATATCGTGACAGGTAATGAACACTGGATTTACGCGTATGAGCCCGAAAGTAAACAGCAGTCGACTGTATGGGTGTTTCAAGATAAGTCAAATCCAACAAAAGTTGTTCGGGCCCAAAGCACTTCTAAGCAAATGATCGCCATTTTTTTCGGAACAACTGGACATGTCACAACCGTACAACGTACCGAACAACGCAGAACAGTCTATTCTGAGTGGTACACAACCTACTGTTTGCCAGTTGTCCTCCATGAAAGCAGGAAAACCAACTCTGAAAATGGATCACTCTTCACTACGACAATGCGAGCTCTCATACATCGGCTCAAACAACTGCATTTCTAAGCACCCAAAACATCAATTTGATGAGTAATCTGCCGTATAGTCCTGACTTGACAACGAATGACTTCTTTTTATTCCCGTTCGTTAAAAAGCAATTTGAAGTCAGCGTTTTTCGAGACCTTAAGAAGCGTTTGCTGTATTCAAAATGCGTGTTTTGGAGATCTCTCAATCAGAGTGGCAAAAGTGCTTTGACAATTGGTTTGAACGCATGCAAAAGTGTATAGATCTTCATGGGTAGTATTTTGAAAAACAATAAAGTGATTTCCGATGATTAATATTTGTTTTTCTCCTCTAATACCAAAATATAAAATGAATCCCTAGTATATGAAGGGTATAAAAAACTAAAAAAACTTTTTGAGAACTTTAAAATGTATTAATTGTATTTGGCCTGATAAAACTTAATCGTTTTAAATGTTATAAAATTGCCATCAAATTTTTTACTTGATACATATTTCCCGCCTTGTTTTGGTGCTGCGCTTAATTTTTTTACTTCTGTTTATTTCATTACCAACAAACCACTTAGAGAAAATAAAAAACTAGCAAATTAGAAAGAATTTAATTTGTTTATAACCCTCTTCTAGAATATATAAAAAAATCAAAGAAAAATATTTTATCTACTTGCTATTTTAATCAGTTTTATCATCATCATCCTCCTACTTTATCATTAACGACAATTACCAATTTAATATACCATGAAATTATTTAGATCTTACAAGTACTATAGAAAACATTTTCTTTTTATCTTTTTCATAATGTTTTGCCAGTTATTTTGTAAACGCCTTAAACTAAAAGCACTTTTGAAATGTTGTCATGACACGAATCATAAGTGTCCTACACAAATCATTACCTACAATTACGTCAAATAAATGGCATAAGTAAAGATAATGATAATTCGTAATTCTTTGGTAATCTGTTAATAAAAAAAAATTATAGATAATTTTATTTGTTATAAAAAAAATGTGTGAAAAACAAATAAAAGAATTCGTTAATTAACTGTCTTAAATTAAAAGTGACTTATTAAGCCAATTACACGTTGCTATTTTCAAAAAACACAATACAAAGGTAGCGTATTCAGAAAAAATGAATTGAATTAAATTATAGTTTTAAGTAAATTTAAGAAATGCAGTTTTTATTTAGCAAGTTAAACCGAATTCTTTAAAAATTTTATTCCTTCCTCAATACATTATAGGGTACAATCTGTTCGATTTTGACTGGCCTCAATTTTCTTACTTCTTTTCTTTTTTGCGTCACAGATTTTATTACAGTTTTTTTCATTTTACTACTTAATACTGTTTCTAACGATTTGTTTGTTTTTGTTAAAAAACAAAAACAAAAACAAAATTATTATATTACTTTATGGGTTTTTTCAACCCAAAGCAATTGAGACTATTGACGCTTATTGTCATGTCTGCTTCATTAGCGAGATTCTTTTAATTTTATTTTTTACTTTAAATAAAATTAATTTAAACACACAATTTGGCTAAAGTGTTTAATAATGTAGAAGTGATTAATTGGAAAAAAGAAAGAAATATAATTAGAAAAAATGTTAAATGTAAAAAGGTAAAATACTAAAAAAGGTGTGAAACTTAAAAAATTTAAGCCTTGGGTAATTGCTGAATAAAATTTTTTGTAATTAAATTAATAATTATATGCTAAAGTTATGCATCTATACCTTAAATGAAAGTTTTTTTTATCCGAAAATTCCAAAAAAAAATTTTTTTAAATAAATGTGACGCACATAGTTTCCAATTATAAAATATAATTTGTATGTATTTCCATAAAGAAGCAGTGTTAATGATAAACTGAATGACTAATGGGCAGGTTGATTATCTTACGCCAAAACACATAGAGCTTAAAACTTGTGTAGATCAACTAAGACAGGACTCCCACAAATTCGGACCCAAATTAACCCCTTTTAGGCAAATAAATATAAATTATCAAGTTCATATATCCTTAAGTTTACACAAAAGAAACAAATTTACCAAAAAAAATAAGCGGATCGCGTCTGGCTCTTTGCGGAAATTTTTATTCTTAAGGGGTAAAAGAGGGTAAAACTATATTTTTATACTGCTTAGCTCTGTTTTATAACATAAAAACTGCGTTCGACAGGTCTTAAAAAAATAAGAATACGTTTATGGAATTTCTCTAAATCTTGGTCCTAATGGGCAAAGAAGGTACATTTTGTAATTTTAGAAGTATTAAAGGTAGAAACAAAAATAAAAATGTAATCCACAGGTCTAGAACAAATTTTAATTATTTTTTGTATTTGATTTCAAAGGCAAGACAGGGTAAAGCATATAATTTCAATACAAAAGGGTGTCCGCCGGTACCATTAACATATTTTATTACCATTTTGAAATAAATTACTCTTTACAGTTCATTTTTGCAACCCGTGGGGTAGAGACGTCACAGATATACTATAGAAAAATATTCGGTAAACCAACGTGTTTTAATCCTTAAAAATTTTTATATAAATTAGTCATTGATTTTTATAACGATGAGAAAGTTATGTGAAATTTTTGAAAGAAACAACGTGCCAGCAAGACGCCCTATATATCGTTAAGTGAATGATTTCGAAAAAAAATGGACTGTAACTGACAGGCTGAAACATGGACTACAACGTATTATAAGAACGGCTTAAAACATTACTGCTGCTCAAGAAAGTGTTCAAATCATCAATTAACCTCAATTCAACGCCGTGCTCAGGAGCTTTGTCCACAATTTTGCACAATGATTTGAGTTTGTTTCTATTTAAAGATTCTGTTAATACAAGAGCTTCTTCCAGAAGGCCATTTTCGCCGCCATCCGTATGTCAATAAAATATCACAGCTTTTCATGATAAAATCATAATAAGTGACGAGGCCTATTTTTATCTAAATGAATATGTTAATAAACAGAATAGTCGGTTCTGGGCAATGGAAAACCCACATATTATTTATGATTCATCTTTGCATCCATTAAAAGTGACAGTATGGTGTGCAATTCGGACAGAAGGAATAATTGGACCTTACTTTTTTGAAACTGAACATGACGGCAACTGTCAATGGAAAGCGATATCGTGATATGATTAAAAACTTTTTAATGCCACAACTGCATGCTTTGGGCTTGGTTAACATGTGGTATCAACAAGAAGGTGCCACATTGCATACAGCCAGGATTACAATGTAATTACTGCGAGACCGCTTTCCACAACAAGTTATTTAAAGAAATTCTCCGGGGCCGACCACTCTTGGCAGCGTCTCGTGTGATCCCAAACTCTTTAAGGTTGGTGGGCAGACGGTGCAGTGTTTGCGCTGTCGGTGCTGGACGACCGGGAAATCGGCGACGGAATTCGCGCTGGGCCAACACCACGGACGGATTGTTACGCATAAAAATAGACACGATTATTCCGCGTTCTTGGGGAATGTGACGCTGCATGGCTTTTTCACTTGTAATCTACATCTGTCTAGCTTACAAATGTCAAAACAGATTTGATATTTTCGGCCATTTGCAAAAATAAGACCATTTTTCATTACGGCTACTTCTTTTGGCCCACCTTGTGTTAATATTAAAATTGTGACTCCACAGTGATATTAGACATTTCTGATATATGAAAAGTAGTCATGGTTGTCCTAAAGTTTTTTAATTTTTTATCACAACCAAATATTATTCTGTGAAAAAATTTTAAGGCTCTACGGGGTTTCCTTTTTTTACTGCCACCAATTGAATGTTTCATTTATTTAAAAAAATTTAAAATTCTCATTTCTTACTTCCTCATTATTTTTTTGCATTTACTTAGCTGAGCTTACAGAATCAATTGCGAAAAGTTTTCAATAAGAAAAGCTTGTAATTTATTAGTCTAATAAATAGTTTTATACAAACCAAATCCAAAACTTAATGCAAAAGTATAAGAAACTATTTATTTTACATATTTATTAGTGGCAATAAAACCCCCCAAGAACAGACATACACACATACACATTTAATAAATCACTTGACAGGATAATGGATAAAACAAATAACAAAGATTTACTTACACACTTGCCTTAGTGTTTACATAAACTTTTAAGAGATAAACATAAATTTAAAAGTTTCATTCTCTATAGAAAATATATGCGAAATTTTTTACTTAAGATAAATTTGTTAAGGATTTGATAGAAATTAAATCAATTTCAAAACTAATTTTTAATAGAAAAGTTGCTTTAACCTCTATTATTGTTAAAAAAAAACGTGTTTCTTATGAAAAATTCTAATTTTTCGTTTAAAAAATAAACGAAAAATAATCTTAAAACAATATTTTTCTTTTATTCTGGACTAAATTTATTATTTCAATTTCTTATATTCATTCATTATTACATGTATTTTATAAAAATAATTTTAATTCTGATAATTAACGATGTTTACTTTGGTAAGCATTACATGCCTGCATGTCCTTGGGAACTCTTAATCTACTGACTATTTGTGTTTGATAATTTATCAATTGGCAATCGGTTGAATGCTGTCGGCTTAAACAAGAACACATTTACAAATAAATAAACAATAACAGTGTAAAGTATTTAAATGGCAATTAGGAATTAGGCGACCGTGGAGGCCAATCAACATTACCATTTCTTGAAATAACTTGTTGTAGAAAGAGGTTTCGCAGTAATTCTATTGTAATCCTGGATGTATGCAATGTGGCACCGTCTTGTTGATACCACATGTTACCTCGCCCAAACCATTCAGTTGTGGCATTTAAATATTTTCCAACATATCGCGATATCGCTTCCCATTGCCAGTTAGGTTAGGTTAGGTAGAACAGGCAGCCGTTGAAGGAAAGGATACAGCTTACTTGGGTCCGCTTAATTCGGTCCCTTTGTGTTACCTGGAGAGACAAATAGAATAGCTTAAGATGGAAGCAAAGAAGAAATTTAGAGAAGGATAAAAAAGAAAGAACAGAAGAATGAAGCAGACTTCTACCGGGGCACCACTGCACCTACCACTGATCTACCGGGACACCACCCATTGCCAGTTACTGTTACACCGTTCTCAGTTTCAAAAAAGTAAGTCCCAATGATTCCTCCTGACCACATTGCATAATAGATTGTCACTTGAACGGATGATAAATAACTTGAGGGTTTTCCATTACCCAGAACTGACTATTTTGTTTTGTTTTTGTTGTTTTGTTTACATATCTATTCTATTCTGTTTATTCACATGTCCTCGTCACTTATTATGATTTTTTCATAAAAATCGATAATTGATTTTGATAAAATGTTTTAACAATTAAAACACTTTGGTGTGCCAAATATATTTTTCTTAATCAATTTGCCACGTTCCTACTTCACAAGTGTCAAATAAAACTATCAAAACTAATTTTTACCGAAATGGCGGCAAAACAAAGTAGTATACCTAGCCGGCGGACACCCTGTACTTATTTATGCAAATGACCTTGTATGGCAAATTAGGCTTTTTTATTTTATAATAATAAATTGGATTTAATTGCCAAATTCAAAACATTTTTCAAAGGGAACAGGATAAAGAGGGAATGGAAATTTAATATGGCATAAGAAAATAATTCTAGATGTTAACGAAACCAAGTTTCAAATTTATAATAACAAGGATTTGAGACCCTAAGTGTATACAGCAAAAACAGTTTTAAATGGAACAACAAACGTGATTTTCAATCGTAAAGTTAAGTTCTTAAAGACAACTTTTTTATTGTTGTAAGAAAATTTCTTTTGTGTCAACTTCGCATATGTGACTTTCATTTAAAGCTAAGATATGGGTGGTTGCCAAGATATTTCGTCTCAGTTCGTTGAGGCCCCATATGGTTGTTAATAAGGATTTGAGAGCACGTTTTTTTTGTGTAAAATTAAAGTGATGTGGATACTTTTTTGTTCATTTATTTTTATTTCTTATTTCTCTACTTAAATAACATGATACTGTAGTCTGTTCAAGGCCTTTTTAGGGTCCTTATAAGTACGGTACTGAGAAAAGCGGTGTGCCAGCATATATCAACGTGTGTGTGTAAGATTGTTTGTGGTAATGTCTGCTGTGTAATAGTAAAGTTAAAAGCCGAACCCAAACTTCAAAAATTGGTTGGGAGGAATTCGGTTTCAGAAAAACTTATTCATGTGTCAGTTGAATTTTAAGTTAATGTGGATAAGTATGATTTCCAGGACTTTGACATATATGGGAGGTACGGTAAGTGTGAAAATAAAATTTAAGCTACGATTCGTAGCATAAGTAATTCTCTGTGTATACGTTAAAGTTTGTGAAAAGGAAAATGTACTCGATTTTTTTAAGGCCATGTGAAATATTACACCGATACCTGCCAGTTTAAATACGAAGTAAAAAGTTTTTTTAAATTTTTTTTGATAGACATATCTGTCGCCAGATGGGTGGACATCTTTCAATCAAATCAGGATGTATTGTTACGTTAACCGGTATAATTGAAAGAAGATATGCATAATTTAATATTTTTGCACGTAAAAATTATTTGAACAAACACCTAATTATTCTACCATTCATGGAGTGTGGGTATACATTTCAGAAATCGCTGACATATTCTGTAAAAACGTTAAATTACTTTTAATTTTAACAATACAAATGTATAAATTATTTCCATAAATATATTCGCACCTGCACTGCACAAAGTTGGTTATTGATTCTCTTTCATTGTTATTGCTTTATGTATGTGTTGTTGTATTTTAATTAAAAAAATATAAATGAGACATTTGGGCATCGTTTGCTGTGATCTTTTGCTTTTGCTAAGAAAGATGTTGTTACTTTTGCTTTTATTATCAATAATAGCAAAAAATGGGAAAAAGTATATACTTTTATATAAACGTGACAATGATTATTGATTGGAATTATATATTTGAAACCCCAAAAGCTTTCTAACTATACTAGCTTTACCCGGCCCGCTTTGCTGTACTTGACCTTATTGCTTGTAACACTAAATAGATTTTTTTAAACTTTTTGACATTAAAAAAAATCAAGTTAGCATAAATGTTAGAAATAAATAACATAAAATGTAATTTAGTTGTATAAAAACTGTCACGCGCCTATATTCTCAATTATTGATTTTTCCCTGAAATAATCCAACTAATATTAAATTTACTTATGCCACGTTTAGCAATCATATCTAGCAAAGTTAGAGTTATTCCTTTTTTTATCTTTTTAGATTTTTTTGGGGGGCTCTTAGTCACAAGCTTTCATCGTTTTCATTTTCAGGCAACAAAATAACAAAAATAATAAAATGCATGGGATGTTGAATGCCCACTTTTTCCCTAAAGGGCACTCTAACCCTAACCATTCAAAAAAATAAATTTAATTTTTGTTCGTCTTCACAATTTCGACACTAGCTTTTTTTCAAAATGTTTACATAAGAATTTTTAGTTAATGTCTATACAAAGTTAGTTAGTTAGTGTTTGTGTGGACGTGACATCACCCATTTTTTAAATTTTAACGTCAAAGGCGTAAAAAAAGGGTACAAAGTCAATCAAAAGTATCTGAGAATGTTTTAAAAACTTTGCTTTTTTGGAGCTTTATTAAGATATTTTAAATTTGTAATTTTAAAATTTTATTTTTTGTACTTAACGTAGCTGAGATTCGAACCATAGACTTTCCGAACTGCAGTACGAGCGCGCAACCTCAAAGCCACTTAAACACGTTGTTTAAAAATGTTAAATAATATGTTAAAACAACAAGTTTTTTCTGCTTGATTTAGGAAAATGTAAGTACGGATCATGCTTAAAAATTTCAAGAACTATTTTAGATTAATTTAAGAATACAATTATTAATTTTAGAATGCAGATTATGTTTCTGTATACATAAATACAAATTTTCATAAAAATCAGTTTAAAAAGAAGCCTCCACATTAAAATTAAAAATTTTGTGGGCATGGCTGCACCTACTTTATTGTCCTCAAAATTTTGCATTTGTACAAAGATCAGTATAAAAGGCGTGCCACCGCCTACCATTTTACCCTAAAGATTTCCTTTTGAAAGCCTTATTAAATACATCAGCACAAAATATAAAGAAAATTAGTGCAATAAAAGTACTTACATATATTACGATTTGTATTTTTGGAGGCGTGACACCGCCCACTTTGTTACCCTGAGAGCTTTGACGTTAGCTGCCTTGTACATGCATACATAAAGTAAAAAAAATAAATCAGAATGAGAAGGGCCACTAATAAAAGTTTAGTTTTTGTGGGCATCACACCGCCAACTTTTCGTCTGCGTGACAAACAAACAAACTTTCACCTTATTCTTATAGTATTTATATATAAAGTTATTGTTAAAGATAACTTTAAACGTTTGTTTTTTTTTTTTTTGAATTTTCCAGAAAACATTTATAGATAAGTTTTCATTAGGGATTTTCAAAATAGAAGAATCTCAAAGCAGGCTAAGCTTTTTAAAACTTCTTTAGAAATATATTTAATTTTATTTTATTTTTTTAATACCAAACAACTTGTTCAATACAAATATCCTTCACTGCTCTATACCAAACTATCAGTTAGCACGAAAGCAAAGTTTTACAATTTTAGTAATTATTTGTTCATTTATTATTTAATATTAAAATTAAATTAAAATAAATTTTATCTCATTATGATCTATTAATTATAATTTGAAAATGAGCAACACGTGCCTTAACAATTCAAACAAGAAAAGTCTTAAGAAGAAATCAACTTTCAAGTATTCAATATTTTAATACCTTAGTCCTTCCGCTAAAGAAAAGTTTTTAAATTTTAATGGATAAACAATTACAAAATAATTTTCTTAAAAGACTTGTTCTGTAGACAAAAATTTCTTATACCAAAAGTAAAAATGTCTTATTTATTATATATAAAATGTTTGTTTATTTAGCAGCAGTATTTTTTTACTTTTTTGTAAATTTTTTATTTATTTATATATTTTTTTTTTTGTTGCTAATATGTATAATTTTAAATTATTTAATTGATACTAGTTAGCTTATAAGTAGTTACAACATGTTGAAAACTGTAAAAATCTTAATTTGACTTTTATTTTGACAAAAACACAAGCATTCGAAATGTAGTTATTCACATACTTAAGTATTTATATAAATGAATACGTTTGCACATATGGCAGGCAATTTTTTTTTATTGCTAAGCTATTTTAATCATTACCATTTAAAGTGATAAATATTGTTAAGCTGCAAAAAAAAAAACATTTAAATTGTGTTAAATGACACGCTACACAATATTTGGTGTGCATTGTGAATCTCGCAACGACCGCTAGAGTAACAATTTTAAAGCAGTACTAGAGGTTTAAATGAATTATTAAAAAAAAAATAATTAAGAAATGTTGTCGATAGGTTTTCTCTTATATTTTTTTATATAAACAAAAGAGTAACGCTACTAACTTAATTAATGACTGACTGACAAAGTATCTTAACCGTATAACCAAAACGTGATAGGTATGGACATTCATACCTTTCCGGAGAGACTGGCACAAAGAGATGAAAAAGCGAAAAAACTATTTACTAGAACTTTTCGTTACTTTTAATCGATAGACTTCCGGACAAATGCAAAGTTTTTCTAAAATTTTGAGGGTAACGTAGGCCATGAAATTGTTAGGGGAGAAGGCGAAAGAAAAAATACTTGACAATCCATCTTGGTGGTCAGGGTGCGCTCAAGGCTCAAGAGGGACATTATGTTAGGTATGGACTGGTGGACGACTGCAGAAGTGCTCTCAGGGCAATCTTGCAGGGTTAGGCTCTGTTACGTTCTGAATCATTGTGATAATTCCGCCGAAGAAGAGATCGGCTATGAATATTGGGCTTCGTTGTAAATCGGCAAGGCCACAATTGGGTTTTTCTAATGAACTGATAGGGACTTGGATGATGGACAGAGTGTCGAAGATTCATGTGGATACCCGCCGCGTTGGCCCAATCCCACAGTGCTCCCAACACAAGGTGAATACAATGCGTCGACCACCGCCCCTTGAATGATACTTTGCCAACATGGCAAATTGTCACCCATGAGTACCAATTCGAAGACATACATTTGGGTATGCCTTCCCCCTTGGTGAGGAAGAGCAGAAGCTTTCCCCGCAATTTGGGTATAAACCACAACCACCACGTTGCTCCCAAAAAGGGCCTCAACCATTGTCAGGCTAGAACCGAGATTCTAGGGGCTCCTGACACCCGTGGTACTAGATTTAGAATGACAAGCTTTTGGTCAGGCCTCGTAGCCAAGGTCAAGCCAACGCTACTTCCAGTTGAACTCCAAATAGTTCAGGGACTGGTAACCCCTCGTGGCCGAAACCAGAATGATGGGCAAGGTGGGCCAAACCTCTAGGGCCAGGGCTCGTTGGGAAACTTCCAGACTTATCTGGCCCAGTCTTAACAAGAGGGGCACTGATCTGCTGCTCAAGGTGAGCAGGGGAGTTCCAAGGTGCATTATTGGGACTCTCGTATTGCATTGCGATGTGAGATATATGTGAATGGGATAAGAACTGTCCGGATTTCTGCAGGTTTTGTAAACATAAGAAAGAGATGGAGCCTGTGGAATACCTTGTTTTCCACTGCCCCAGGGCTGCAGATCCGCCAACAAAGGTGTTTGGGAGGAAGCTTCTGAGATGGACTTGGTGATGTCTCTGGCTGTGGGCTGGGGAGCATCATAGGATTCAACAAAGGGGTTGACTGGGTTAGCACCTACGCTCGACTGACGAATACTGACTTCGTTTGACTTCTTATGGACTGAATTCTGGCCCTCTCTCTTTTTTTTATCGTTTTGTCTTTTGAACAGGTTCCTAGATGCCTCTGGGTGGATGCCTCTGGTGAGCTTGTACCCTTCACTATCTTTCCTAACCTAACTTACTTTTGAAAAAGAACTAAAACTGCTAGTTTTCTTTACAGATAGAATATCTTTTAAAACAGCATTCAAACATGCAAGTTTTAGATTTTTTTGGGATAAAAAAAATAATAATAAAATATTTTTAACAAATCCTATAAAAAATAATTTTAAAATATTTTAAAGTTTACTGTGTTTGAGGCTCCATCAAAACCATGTAAACACATATTTTTTAAACGTTTGTTACATATAAGGTACTAAACACTCAACAACGACTATAAAGAATGTAATTTATGCCAAAATAAACATCTGTAGGCAAAAATAAAATTAAAACTAAAAATATTGCACATATTTTGTATGTGTGTTTGTGTATGTGTTTTTGTGTAATTGAAAAATATTAAATGAAAAAGCAGCCACACATCAGCAGACAGACAGACTTGCTTTCCCTTGTACCGGCCCCCTTTTGAGTTCCATTTAACTAAAGTGTTTAAAAAAATGTTTCTGTTTTGTGTATATTTTGTTTATTCTTTTTTTTTTGCATTTGCGTAAAATGTATTAAAAACTGCAAAAACAGAAAAAAAAACAACTACAAAAATATTAAACATTTAATGTATAATACTTAATACTTTTTTAATGACGTTTTCAATTATAAGCAGTTTTAGTGTCAGTCTAGAGTCTGTTTCGAACACAGTTGTGACCACGGGTTGCAACAAAATTTTGTAGGCACGAGTGTACGTACTAATTAAAATAAATTTATATTAAGAGCTATTATTCAATATATTTAAAATTTTATAACATAAATTGATTCTGCATACATCAGCATTATTATTGTGTTTTTTTTTTTTGGATGTGGATAAATAGTTTTAAAATACACTTGTTAGTGTCAGATCAGTGTCACTTAAACTCTAAAGTGTAGAAACAAATCAGAAATACATAAAGAATAACAAAAATTTGTTAAATTTAAAAAGCATTTAATTTTAAATCAATTAGGGAAATGATAAGCGTGTGAAAACGGATTAATTAACACTAAAGTTTTAAAAAATGAATTAAATCTTTTTAAAGAGTGAAAACCGGCTTATACTTTGTTTAATTCATGCCTTTAATTAAATAGCTTAAAAAAAAACTTAAGTATCTCACAAAAACTAAAACCAGAAGTACTTGTTACATTAAAATCTGAGAATTTTATAACCTAAAATCAATAAATAAAAAGAACCGGTGTGGCGAAACAGAAAACACAGTTACCTCTTTACTCTTTACTCTTTCACTAGCAAACAAAAACAATAACAAATCAATATAACAACAAAAAATCAATATAACAACAAATAAAAAGCAAACAAAAAATTTTAAATAAATTTAAACCGTGTTGCCGATTAAAAATACATAGTTTTAAGACGCCATAAATTTTATAATAAAGAATTTTATGCCCAAAAAACTCATAAAATAATTTGGATAATAGTTTTACATCAAATACTATTAAATTTAAATATATATATATATAATTTATTCAAAACAAATTTAATAGCAAAATAAAAAAAATAAAATAAAATAAAATAAAATAAAATAAAATAAAATAAAATAAAATAAAATAAAATAAAATAAAATAAAATAAATTAAATTAAATTAAAATAAAATAAAATAAAATAAAATAAAATAAAATAAAATAAAATAAAATAAAATAAAATAAAATAAAATAAAATAAAATAAAATAAAATAAAATAAAATAAAATAAAATAAAATAAAATAAAATAAAATAAAATAAAATAAAATAAAATAAAATAAAATAAAATAAAATAAAATAAAATAAAATAAAATAAAATAAAATAAAATAAAATAAAATAAAATAAAATAAAATAAAATAAAATAAAATAAAATAAAATAAAATAAAATAAAATAAAATAAAATAAAATAAAATAAAATAAATTAAATTAAATTAAATTAAAATAAAATAAAATAAAATAAAATAAAATAAAATAAAATAAAATAAAATAAAATAAAATAAAATAAAATAAAATAAAATAAAATAAAATAAAATAAAATAAAATAAAATAAAATAAAATAAAATAAAATAAAATAAAATAAAATAAAATAAAATAAAATAAAATAAAATAAAATAAAATAAAATAAAATTATATAAAATAAAATAAAATAAAATAAAATAAAATAAAATAAAATAAAATAAAATAAAATAAAATAAAATAAAATAAAATTATATAAAATAAAAAAAAATAAAATAAAATAAAATAAAATAAAATAAAATTATATAAAATAAAATAAAATAAAATAAAATAAAATAAAATAAAATAAAATAAAATAAAATAAAATAAAATAAAATAAAATAAAATAAAATAAAATAAAATAAAATAAAATAAAATAAAATAAAATAAAATAAAATAAAATAAAATAAAATAAAATAAAATAAAATAAAATAAAATAAAATAAAATAAAATAAAATAAAATAAAATAAAATAAAATAAAATAAAATAAAATAAAATAAAATAAAATAAAATAAAATAAAATAAAATAAAATAAAATAAAATAAAATAAAATAAAATAAAATAAAATAAAATAAAATAAAATAAAATAAAATAAAATAAAATAAAATAAAATTATATAAAATAAAATAAAATAAAATAAAATAAAATAAAATAAAATAAAATAAAATAAAATAAAATAAAATAAAATAAAATAAAATAAAATAAAACAACATAAAATTAATTAAATTCCCCAGGTCTTACAAATCTTTACAATTGGCAACCCTTGGAAAAAATTTTCTTTATTTTTTCTTATAAAGAACCAACTTTTACCCTCTAATAGTCTAGTTCTATTGATATACATAAATTCTTTAATACTTTTTTGCTGATTTTTTTTTGCTTATTACTAAAGTTTGCAAGATTCTCGCTTTTTCATCCATTTTTCTTTTTTTCTAGTTTTTGTTTATCGATCAATTTCAAACACAAATATCTCATATTTTTTCGCTTTACACAAAATAACAGCAGCAACAGAACATTATACAAAAATTACGTATACAATACAATTACCAGATCAACAACAATTGATGACGGCAAAAGACTGTTAATTGATAGATTCTATATGAATTAATTCATAAACGCACATGTACACACGCATACCAAGAATTTTAAGAAATTAATACGTAAGAATTATTATGTTTGCGTAAAACAACCGTATTAATCCAATTGTGTGTAAATATGTGTATGTCTATTAATTCTGCTAAATGTAAACAAATATGATACAATAACAATAATCTGTGATATATTTTTCATACAAAAACAAAAAAATACAAACAAATTACAATACAATAAAGAGAGTGAGCAAGAAATCACAAAAAAAAATTTCCAAAAAACAGGAATTCGAGTGAGAAAAGTAAACATAACTAAAATAAATTTTTTGTAAGTATGCTTATTTATGCATATCGTAAAAATCGTTTGTCGTATTTAGACGAGTTCAAAAGTAAACAGCAACAAAACAGTAAGCAAAACGTTAAAAAAAGTGTCCAAGTGCTTTTCAACGCCAATTGAAGTGTTTGCAGTGTGATTTATTTTCTCATTTATAAATTTATATTAATTAATTTTAATTAAAGCATTTAAAAAATAAAAATACAAAATTCTGCTTTATTGTTTTCTATATGCAAATAAATAAATAATTTGCAATGAAATAAATAACACACAGAATTTCAAGTGATTGGTTTTTTTTTTTAATTAATTAGAAATGCAAAACAAAGTAAAAAGCAATTTAAAAAATTCTCAATAAAAATTTAATAATAACTTTAATAAACAAAACAACGAAACGTGTAAAAAAAAAAAAAAGGAATTGATATTATAGGCAACAAAAAATATTTTAACGGGTGTCAAAAAAAAAAATAAAAATATTAAAAATTTGAAATAAAAAATTTTACACAACAGTAACGTATAGAAATTTAAGTATCCCTAACCGGTTTATCTTTTGTTACCAAAAAATTTTGCATAAAATTATATTTTAGAAAAAATTTGTTGAATAATATTTAAAGCTTATATTTGTAAAAACAATTATTTTTAACCACTTTTTGTACAAATATTTTGTTAATTAAAAAAATATATTTTTGTGAAAAAATTGTAATTTGAATTGTAATTTTGACTCAAATTAATCACTTGTTTATCTGTTTATCTGTTTATCTTTCATACCATCCGACTTGGTTTCCATGTATTTTTAAAAATTAAGTACAATTCACACTTTTGAAGATAGTTTGCAATTAGTCTTTTGTATTAAAAAATGACCCCCCTAAATGAATGCCAAATGCATGCTGATATTAAAATAAGATTTACCCTGAATAGCTTTCATATAAACAAAACTAATTGAATATAAATTTCCGAATGCAAGTCAGATATTTTCCATGCAAAAGTCCTACTTCCGAAACTCATTTGTAACTGCACAAAAGCCATAATACACACGAGCAAATCCTTTTAAGGAGTCTACAAATTTTTTTCGAAGATAGGTCGGTATTAAAGTGGCAATGAAAACAAATTTTGTCTTAAATATAGGTGAGAACACTTTACCGTCGGACACATAGACAA